>PVKA01004331.1:0-76666 GCA_004027165.1 Ctenomys sociabilis
TTTGTCTTTGTCTTCATTGTCGTCGTCATTGTCTTTGTCTTTCCTCGTTCTTCTCCTCTACCTCTTCCTCCTCCTCCTCTTCATCCTCCAATTGAGTCAGAGAAACCTTGTCTCTCCCTATTGTCCTGTACCCTTCAAGCCCTCCAATGATGCTTGGCAATTCAATTTTACTTGATTCTCTACTTTTGAATTCTTTGAGTCCCTGTTGGAATTGTCGGGTATACCAAACCAAGTGAGGACTTCACTCATAGTTCACCTGATCTACCAGACAGCTTCAGAGGGCTCTACTTGCTCTTTTCCTTGGTCTGGCCATTGTCCAAGATGTGGTGGGTACTACGTCTGGGGTGGGGATTTGGGTACTAAGATCCAGGCATGGACTGAGTTTTCTCTTTCCACCTTCCATATTCTGAACTGTAGTTCAGCTGAGTTATCTTGCTGTCTATTGTACTATGTCAGGCTTTATCTTCTACCCTTGCCTAAGAGAAATTGCTGAGTTGCAAATGCTCACTGTCACCAGTGCCCCATCAGTGACCACAGTGTTGCACATATCTCCTTTCAGGCAAGATGGAGATCAAAGGGTCAGGCAAGCCAGTAACACTGATTTAAATGTCCGATTCTGCTTCTTATTGAAGTTATTAAGTGCATGCTTAGTTTATCTCATTTTACTGTCCAATCAGTGTGGCTAGAAGATGGGTTTATCTTCTTATTCACTGAAAATGCAAGGAGACATGTTACATGAACTCTTAGTTTTAAATATATAATGACATCATTCTTGCCTATAATCGTGGCCACCGTCTTTTGCAATAGATCTCCAGTTGGCTCGTCCTGCCCATCTGACAGTTCCCTCTGCCCAACAAATCTCCCTTTCTTCCTTTCCCTCCTCTAGCTTGCCACAATAGAATAAAATGCAGGATAGGCAGCTGGACCTTCCTGCCTACTTATTTTTATCCATGTCTCTGTTGCCCTTCTGGAATGGAAGGCACCAATTTCTCAGCTTCTGCATGAATGTTGAAGCCCTCCTCTTCAACCTCTTCCAACATGGCCTCCTCTTAGAGGAGCTGGAGGGTATTGGCTCAATGTAAGGCTGGCAGGTTGTGCTGGGCTTGGTGGTCTTGCAGAGCTTGTGTTTCCTGTCACACTGATTCCCTGGGAGAAAGGAGTCATTGCCAGGGGCAGGTCCACCATTGCTATGGAAGAGAAATGAGAGAGAATCTGTGGGGTCTGAAGATGGTGTATCACTCTCATCTCCAGGGAGAAAGGAGTCATTGTTGGGGCCAGGGCCAGCACTGCTCTGAAGGAGAGCTGAGGAGATGGGATCTGTGTGGTCTGGAAGTAGTGTGTTACCCTCCTTAGCAGGTTTCATGCTTGATCCCTGGTTTTCTTGGTGCTCCATAAGAAGATAGGTGGCCATCGGGTAATCAAATTTTTTTAACTTGAGGGATTTTTTTATTTCTTCAGGGCTATATCCTAAGGCAGGCATCAACTTTAGGATCTCAGATTTGGGACTTTCTGGAAGCAGATTAGGAGGAGGACAGGAAAGTATTTCACCCTGGTGGAACCATGGGTGCCACAAGATGTCCTCCAGTGTTGGCCACTGCAAGGGTTCGATGGTGAGAAGCATACCAATTAGATCTTTCAGAAGTGTGGAGAAATAACGGGGACAGTAGTGGCTGCCCTGCAGGATCATCTTTTTCACATGCAAGGGATGGATCTCCTTGAACGGTGTGAACCCCACCACAGTCTCATAGAGTATAATGCCAAGTTTCCAAAAGTCCCCATCAAATAGCTGTTTTTGAAACAGTAGTGATGCAGAGGCAGTGTCTGACAGTGTGTTGCAGAATTTGTTCAATTCCTGTGCAGGGGTGACCTTGGTCCCCATTCCAAAGTCACAGATCTTAACTGTACCATTCTCATCTAACAAGATGTTATCTGATTTCAGGTCCCCATGAATGATGCCTTGTTCATGGAGGAATTGTACTGCACAGACGATCTGCCAAAATATTCTTCTGGCCTCCTCCTCTTCTAGGCCATTGGCCTCACGGATGTAAGCCATCAGGTCTCCTCTACGTGCATATTCCATCACCATGTACACTTTCTCCTTTGTTTCAATAACCTGGAATAACTGGATGATATTTGGATGTTGCAACGATTTCATGATGTTGACCTCTGACATGATGTGGTCAGGATTCTCTTCCTTTAACAGCACTTTGATGGCCACTGTCACTCCAGTAGACAAATGTTTGGCCAGAAGTACATCAGAAAAATTATTCTGGTTGATTCTCCGTAGGATGCGGTAATGATCTTTCAGCTCTTCTGAATAGAAGGAGCTGACTGAAAAGTCCAGCAATGATGATGATGTTAGTTCACTATGCTCGCTTCCAGAAGTAGGCATCATGAACTATCAAATTTTATAATCACTCTACCGACTAATCACAAAATAAAGTATCTAGGAATCACAAAAGTTACCTCAAACAAGAGGTCTCCATAGGACCAAAAACACTCATTGCAGCTGTGGCCTTTTAGGCAATGTTTGAAGTGATCTCATAATGGTATGATCTCATAATGTAAAGCTGGTCATAGCTTTACATTGCTCACCTTTCAAGGAACTTCACAGTGGCCCTTTGTGAGGTCAGAGCACAAAATGGCCCTGTTGTGGCTGGCCATAACTCACATGCTTATTTCATTTTTTTGCCCATAGGACCTTTTGTGCTTTAATTATAAAAAAGGATGCAACACTTTTGCTAATGTGGCTCATGGAGATTTACATTTAGTTTCTTAGAATTAAAAACCTGTAAGATTTTCAAAGTCCCTTTTGTATCTGGCTTAAAACCTGTAATGTCTTCTGTTTGAAAGACCTTATGATATCTATACTCAGTATAATCAATTCCTTTTTCTTTAAATTCTCACTGATTGGTCTCAAAGGGATGATACAATATCACTGGCATAATAATCAAGAGGACCTTCTCTTTATAAGACGCAGTAAGGCATAGTAATACAAACAATCACCATGTTTATCATAAAACCAACTTCGATGTTGGCCATGTGAGGTGTTGAATGAAAAAGCAAAGCAAAGTAAAACCTCTGTTGGCTAAGAATTCTATATTATTTATTTAGCCAAATGGCCCCTACAAAATGAGGAAGAAAGTAAGTCATTCCAACATATAAACATTGAGAAGTTTGACTCCCTACCTCTAGATCTAGCAGATATACAGGGATCCTTGCAGTTGAATGAAAGGACATTAGATTAACCAGGAACTCAAAGCTCTGAAGAAATAACAAAGATAAATACATAGATATTTATGAAAGTCAGGGCTAGTTTTGTTTGCTATATGATGTTTGATACATATAGATTTATGTATCAAAAGACTACAACCCAAACATTACTATATTTTTTTGAAACACACACTGTGACCTTCAGGAATGAAACCTTACAAATTCAACACCTAACAGAGAATGAAAACTGGAGTGCCATGAAGCAGTAGTTCTATATTTCTAAGTTTAGGTGGCTCTAGTTATAAACAGAACAGTGTATCTTGAGAGTTTTCAGTGTAATGCCCATTGTATGTACCCTCAAAAGACATATCTATAGAGTATACACAGAGGAAAAAGAAATGCAAACACTTTTCTACCAAAAAATAATTCAAGAAACCAGGAACATCAAGTGATAAGGTGAGTGGGAGATGACAGGCGAAGGACAGAGGTGAGCCCTTCCTTAGCAATAATTCCTTTCCTGGCCAGCGGCTCGCCAAGCTCTCAGAGGACAGAGATAGGGAGAAGGGATAGGAAAACACAGTCCAATTAGATCCCAAGACCAAAAGTTGGAACAGACAAGGACTGAAAGACCCTCTAGATAAGTTGTAATGAAAATAGAAGAAAGTGGCTCTACTGCGAGATGAAAGAGATTTTAAATCAAAAGAAGGCTATAGGAACACAAAGAGGGACATGATGTGGACAAAAGCCCAATTAAAAAGATGACAGTGAAGAATTAGAACAGTCAAACATAAAAAAAAAAAAATGCTTCATTTGTAGCAATCCTATTCTGAGAGTGTCATCCATTGCTCTAATTGTGAAGATTATTCACTGGAGATTCATCCACATTCTGCCTTGTAGGGAGCTAGCTCTGTATCTGCTCACCTCAATCTGGGAGGAAATAGTCTGTCTATGAAAGAGGTTCACTGAAGGACAAAGACAATGGCAGGCCTCCCAGATCCTGGGGGAAGATCTGCCCATCCTTGGAGTGTGCAGGGAGCAAGGCTGGCACTTAGACCACACCCTGTCTGAGCCAGCAGTTCAATTAATTTTCTTATTTTTTTATTAACAGTATCAAATCATGTGACAGGTACACAGTCAGGAAACTATAGAAGCTGTCCAGTCCAAACTGCCCATGTTGTCATTTCATACCACAAATTCACAGATACAGAGAGGAAAGTGGTTTCTGCCAAGTCCTATAGCATAGGCAGAGACAGGTTTCTAGACAGGAGCCATAAGGAGGCCTCCCCGCCCCACCTCTTTGTATCAAAGGACCTGCACTTCCAGTAAATTTACCAGATTCATGGATACCTCTGCTTGCACAAATCAGCAGTGCTGCACATGGAATGATGTCATGATATTTTACATGGCTGAAAGTTATGTATGATGGGGTTGGACATAGGGATTTAAACAAATAGACATAGACTGAACACTGAGGAAGTTTAAGGCAGTTACACTATTTTGTGTGGCATTGTAATGTTAGTCTATGCCTGTCCCCACTTACAGGCCGTAACCATGGGCCAGCCACAGCATAACCCTGGGCCTGGAGCCATTGTGAGGACAATCAATGATCCATTGATCAAATGGGCTCACCCATTGAAATACAGGGATACTGCAGGCAGGCAGGTCTCACTATCCTGCAGAGTAAGGTGGGGACAGGGAGTGAATAGTGGGGACCTGTGCTCTATTGACTTGAGATATACCCAAAACTGACTGAAATAAACTATTGAAAAATTAGTCTCACTGATGTCAATTTTATAAGGCAGTGGACAGGTGTCTTAACACTCCTAGAACTGCAGATCTCACAGGTCCCAGGCTTGTAAGAGTATCCACCCTGCCCAGAATCCATGAACTGAGGCCATCAGAGGGTGATCAGGGCCCTCGCTGGGCTCTCTGTGCAGCACAGAAGGAAGGTGTGCAGTCCACTGCACCTGGCTGCTCTGCATGGCCATGGGACTTGGGTGCCACCTGAGATGCACTGGGGGTCCAATACAAAAAGTTGACCTCAAGGACACTGAGCATATCAATCCCTATAGAGGACCCAGTGGCTGTCAGCAGTGTCTGGTAGCATTGTAGCCTAGCACAGCTGCAAGTGGCAGCCATTCTTAGCTCCACCAATGGCACGTTCCTGAGCATCCTGACTGAAGAACTGACGTCCTAGGACGCAGCTGCTGCTTGGGGAAATCGGGCTACTGCAGTAAGTTCTTGAGCCTCCACCCAGGGTTCTGCCTGCAAACCTCAGGACTCACTCTGGAGCTTTTCTGTGGTTTAAGTCCCAGTCTTCCACCTTCTATCCCTGTCACTTAAAGGGCCTAGGACCTTGTTGATCTACCAAGGACTATATGGTAGCCTCTAAGCCTGCCCAAGACTGGGACCCAACAACCACAGGGCCATTTTGTTTCCAGCTTTGTCCACTGCAGCCTGTTTTACCCAGTTGGCATTGGACTCCCAGAGCCTGTCTCTCCAGAGTGGATTCTAGATGTCAGGGGAAGTCTTCTCTGCAAGACTTCTCAGTCAGGTCTGAGGAGATCTGACATTTAGGGTTAAAGCTTAAAGGGACAGCACCCAATCTGACTCCTGCATGCCTCAACCAGGTGCTCCTGCGTCCCCACACTCCCAAGCTGAGCAAGAGGAAGGGTCACTGGAACGTATCCAAATGTTGGGCTGTTGACTTCAAGATATGTGGTGATTTTGCAACTTGGTACTGATATTCTATTTTTAAGCCTAAATGAGGTAAATTAGTTTTCATAGTAATCTTTTGAAATTATATGTTCCATTTTTAGGCAAAATACTCAGACATTTTCAATCCTTTGGTAAATATTTTGGAATGCTATTAAAAATATATGATCAACATCCAAAGAAAATTAGTTCCCATGAATAAAACTTCCAAAAATTTATCTACCTCATTTTAAGACATCAAGATTTTGGTGAATCTTGAACAGAAAATAATCATTGTGACCTTCAGGAATGTAACTGATTTCAGTTGTGCTGTGAATACTGTTAGGAATCAAGTACCTCTTGGAAGTGAGTTATGGAACAGAGAGAAGAGATATTTTGGCAAATCTTTAAACTGTGGTGAAACATAAATATGTGTCAAGCACTACCAGGTGTGTATATTAATTTAACAGGAATATTTTATTTTTAAAATTGTAATTTATCTGTGAATCTGACCTTTGTGTGATTTTCATATTTGGCTGGGAAATACAGTTTAATAGATGAATATTTAATGAAAGGAAGTATAGCACAATACCAGAAGGATGGCTGATTAGATTATAATTAATACAGTTAAGAAGTAACTCTTCAATATGGAAATTCAGAACAAAGGAAAGGTATATAATAATATGTTACTCAAAGCCACTTCACGCTACTTTAAAAGCAGCTAATGTAGTGTCATTTTCAGTGACTTTGGATGCATGGCTTGACTCCTCTGGATCCTGTCCCATTGGTAAGTCAGCAAGGCTTGTAGATATTGCCAAGATTTCCTAGGTTTGGCACAATATAATTAAAAGGGCACTTTTTTAGTTTCAAAGAAATGGAAAAAAATTGCTCCCCTAAAATTTTAACATCATATCATGATGATATTCTGCTTTTGTAAATTATGTTTGCCTGTCTTTAGTTATATCAAATATGATTTTTTTTGGGTACAGATTGGTGTGTTTCCCCATTCTCCATGTGAGGCATTTGAAATTAGTAAAGGAATGTTTGATTTAAGCAATGGAATAAACAATCCCCTACTTAACAAAGAGTTCAGGAACATCCGTGGGCTCTCCAGTTCCCCTGCCATACACCTGCCCCTGTATCAGCACCCTCAATCACAGGGAGCCCTTGTCTGACGGCCCTGCATGGATGCATTGGACTCACTGGAAGCCCATGGATCCTATGACCCGGCCTTCAAGCCCCTGGCAGGCTGCCTTGGATCCAATTATCTTGATGGACTGGAGGGTAAATATGAAGGACTCCTGTTTGTCTTCCCCTTTGGGGCTTTTCTTTCCTATTACATGGCCAAAAGAGCCCTGATGCAGGTTCCTCCACTCACTGTGTCCGTGTCAGCTCTGCCTACAGAAGTAGAAAGTGGTTGTTCTTCCTTTCTCCTGGCTCCTAGAGAGTCAGGTTGTTTTCCAACTTTGTCACAGAACTGGTTTTTATTCCTTCAGCCCTTCTCAGCTAAGCTTTGCTGGGTGCTGCCACCCACTGGTGGGAGTCCACTGAGCAGGGTGCGGGTGCTGAGTGCTGTATGTGCTGCACTCCGGTTGTATGTGGGAGAAATAGGCACCCTATCATTGTTTTTATTATTATATTAAAATTGTCAGGGGCTGGGGACGTGGTTCAGTGGAATATGTGCTTTGCTGGCAAGCACAAGGGCCTGAGTTCAATCCCCAGTTCTGCAAAAAAAAAAAAAGTCTGTGTTGGGAAAAACTTCTCTCTCCCATGTACTTATAGTCTCATTACATGTACTTTTTAAACAAGTCTATGAAATGAAAATTAGAATGAACCTGTCTTTACAGATGAGAACAAGGTTCAGCAAAGTGAAATAATTTATGAAGGTGATATGCAGTGGAGCTGGAAGACAGGCTCTGCTTCAATACCCCTGCTCTTTTCTCCAAATCTACTCACTATTTTTAAAATATTCATAAAATGTGAAAAAAATAACACAGCAAACCCCGGCCTCCTCACCAGATAGATTTAATACTTTCTGTCAATCTTTTCATCATCTTCTTTCCTCTTGCACTTCCATCTCCTCCCCTTCTTTCCTCTCTGTAGCTGAACTATTTTCAGCTGAAATACAGGCAGTATATTCTACCTCCACAGACATCTTTACCTCCTAAGAGTAAGGCATCCACCTGTACAACTGCAATCTCATGATCAAACTAAAATAATCATCAGTGACTTCCTAGGTCATTCAATGCCAAGATTATGCAACTATTAATTTTCTAAATTCCTATGCAAATGCTTTTATGACCATGTTCTCAAACATGAATCAAAGTGCACATTTTTAAATATTGTTTTTATAATTCCATGGCAGATCCTTCCACCAATTTTTTAAAACTTGAAAGGTACAAACCCATGCAATGGACCAGACATTCTGACATGAGTGGAGGATTTATTGGGGGCATCCAGCAGGTTAGTTGTCTGGTGGACCAAGACAGCAGTGAAGAAAGGGGGGACAGGAAATTCTACAGGATCTTTTAGGGAGGGTAATCTGGAACAACTGAGAGAGAAAGCTAATTTTGTCAAGGCTACCTTGTCTGTGGAGAACCTTTAATGTTAACAAAGGAGAGTTCCATGGTTATTTGCCCAGGTCAAAGTCAGGTGGCCATGTTCTGTGGCTTTGGATTTAACTATGCATGGGGCAAAAGGGGAGAGAGTTTGAGGGCAGGGTGCTTGGGAAACCCAGAGGGAGAGTGTTTCGGGCAAGGTGCTTGGGAAACTTTGAATCCTGACCTATAAAAAGTGACACTCACCTTTCACAGAGGAGAGCCAATAAGAAAATAAATAGTAAGGCAAACCTTATCTTTTTAAAAAAAATTAATAGTATTTGTCCTAATTGTAGAAAAGTTGGCAGGAGCTCAGTTTGGAGGCAAGATAGAAGGATGAAGATATTTCACATTTACAATCCATGAGTGTGAAAAGCTTATATCCAATGTTTTCAGATTTGGCTGTAATTTTATTCAAGAGCAGGGATTCTGGGAAAATTTAAGCACTTGTTTTTTCTGGGAGAACTTTGTCAAAGACAACTAACCACCCAATAGCCTCTACTACATATAGCAAATGTGGCTAAAAATAGAAAATTTTGTGATATATATATCACATATATATAATCAGCTTTTCTTCTGGATGGTTAACAACCTAAGTTCACAGATCAAAGTTGGAGAAAAAGAAGAGCCACAAGGCCAGCCAACATTTTGGCCCTAGCCTTTCAAGGTCAGCAAAGACTCAGGACATTGGAGAACCTGTACTGCAACATCATGAAACTCAGTTGAGCTCCAAATTTTCTGAACAAGAAGATTATGGAGCCACAGAGGGAAGAGATCGAAGTTCTATAGTGTGCCTGGGGAGAGTCACATGGAGAGAAAACCTTCTTTCAGGCTCTCACAGAGAGCAAACTGGTCAAGCATTGGCTGTGACTCATCCACATGGATGACACAGACATAGGATCTGCAGAATAAGGCACAGGATTACAAGATAAGCCCTGAGGGGACTTCACTGACCTCATAAGAAACATAAAGTACATGTGTTGGTATATAAGTCTTGCTCTATCTAGGTCTCAACCATCCAGCAGAAAAGTGTAAAAATGAAGTATACATTGCGGGACCACAATATTAAGCTGAGCTGTAAATGGCTATGTCGACAACTTCTTTGGATAACTCACTATTTTTGTGGAATGCTGGACTGTGTTGGATTGTGTTGTCGAGTTCAAGCACCCAAATTAGTTGAATGATAATGGAGTGCCCATCTCTGACAGGTGCAGACAAAGGAAGGGTATAGAAAGGAAAAATCATGATGTGTGTGTATGGACAGTATAGTTGGGATACATAACGCCGTGCTTCTACATAATTCTATGAGAGGCAAGATTTGCACTAATGGTGGTAGGACAGGATATTATGTCAGCTTCTAGTACTATGGACAACCACTAGGAAAATAACACGGTAGAAAGTATTAATTATTGAATCTTTGATGTAATTCAGGTATAAAAAATAAGATACACAAACAGCTACACTCTCTTTATTTAATGATAAGAGACATATGGTGTAATAATGTCTGTAAGTATAATACCATATATGTTCCTTCTATGATACCAAAACATTATGAAAACAGTTTGCAATGTATTAATTTATCAAATCTATCTTGTCAAGGTATCTTAAAACTATCTCATTGATATTTGTACTTCAATAAAACAAAAAACAAAACAAAAAGACATATTCTAGGTATTGAATTTATTATGCATCATGCATATTTACCAAACAGTAAAGTTCATATTTATTTACACTGCTTCTTATCCCATCAAGTATTTTTTGATTGGTTCAGTTATAAAAGCTATCCAGATATCTTGTAAGATGTGAGTAAAGCACTGTGTCCATTCTGTAGAAAGTCTGTCTGCTAAGAGAGGCAGTCACATGAATGGTGCATAATACAGTAACGCACCTGCAGCAGAGAGAAAGGCCACCCAACCATCCTGTCAGGGGCAGCATCTGAGCTCACAGGAAGACAAGAACCCAGGGCGATGGCAGGAGGCAGACTCAGGCTCACAGCTGGGGCCTAGGAGAGCTCAAAGATGGAGTGACAGGTACATATGTTGTATTTTTAAAGGGCAAGGAGAACAGGATGAGAGCAAAACCATGATGTGGACTAGAAGAACTGAGGTTACTTCATGGTAGCAAATATAAGTAACAGAGACGAAAAGACATAGGGGGCTAGGAAGATAGCTCAGTGGCCTAAACTTCTGCCTGATAAGTATAAGGTCCTGAGTTCAATGCCCAGGAAAGAAAAAACATAGATATACAGGTATAGATATATATATATACAGAGATAACTGAGATATATGGAGAGATACAGAGATAAATACATGGAGAGAAGGAGATCAGGCAAACAAAATTTCCTAGTGAAAGTATGCTTGAAGATCACATTTCAAAACACAGAAGGAAAGGGCCACTAGGACAGATGATGAGATTCATAATTGTGAGAATCCATTTCACACAAAATGGAAATAGTGAAGAAATCTGTAAACAGATTTAAAACAATTCTGCTTAGTATTCTCAAGGGAAATAACACTCAGAAAAAAACAGTACGAAACAAAACCAGAGAGAAATGGAGCAACAGAAGGGGTTTGAAAAATTTTGCATGCTAACAGCATAGTCTTTTTTTAAAATTTAGAATAGGTTCTACAGCATATACAGGGTCTCACTACATAGACTGCACTCATAGTGATCTTCCTGTTTTCAGGCTTCCAAGTGATGGGATTACAGGTATGTACCATCAAGCTCAGTCTCAGTGCGCCCCAAGGGTGGAGCCGGCACTGCACACTGCACCCCAGGAATGAATCCCCACCGCTACACTCTGCCCAAGCAAGCACTTGAGTCTGCTGCCTGAGCTATCTGGCTGGCCCAACATAGCCATTCAAATAGAATAACCTCAGTGATTCTCTCTCTGGCCTTTGAGAACATCTGTATATCAAAAGATAAGCTGAGGACTTCAGGAAACACAGACAATAGAGAAATCAAGATAAATACCACTGAAAGAGAAATTGAAACCTGGAGAAAGGATGAAAAAGGTCTAATATATAGCTGATAAAAATTTTAGGGAAATCAAATACGATAAGGAGAAACACCATTTTAAAAGATAGCAACTGGGAATTGTCCACAGCTGAATCTACTAAGTAAAAATGAATTATAAGGGGAAAAAAAGAGATAAATAAAAATAAATCTATCCTAGTAAAACTAAAATGCACATAAAATTTGGAAAATGGCCATTAAGAGAAATATTAATAGGAATAGAAAGAAAAGACAGGTTTTCTAAGAAGGAATTCTAAACATGGGTAGGCTTCTTATCGACAACAGAGGCCAGTAGTCGAGGGAGAAAGTCCTTCAAAGAGCTGAGGGGAATAACTGTCCTCCTAGTGTTCTGTCCTCAGCAAAATGCCTTTCAAATGAGACTATGTCAACTTAAGACATTCAAAGTTAAAAACCTTTACCATCCATAGACCCTCGCTGAAAGATTTATCAACAAGCAAACTTTAAAAAAAGATACATTAAGTCAAAAGGAAAGAGTAGGCTACATAAAACTGGTGCAAACAGAAATAACAAAGATGCTGACACAGTGAATATTTAAATACAAAAGTACTGGGGTTTTTTTGTTTGTTTTTGCAGAATCGGGGATTGAACTCAGGCCCTTGTGCTTGCCAGGCAAGCACTTATTCTACTGAGCTATCTCCTCAGCCTTCTAGTCATCTGTTAAAGTATACAATTTAATGATGCTTAGTATATTCAAAAGTATATGTAGTGAATTCTTAAATATTGGTTTCACCTCAGAAATAAATTTCATGCTCTTTAAATGCCACACTCTCACACACAAACACACGTCCACCCCCTCCCCACACTCCCACACAAGCACATGTACACGTAATCGGGCACCATTCTGTTTCCTTTCCTTTGTATTCTGGACAACTGGAGATAGGGGAATGAAACCCCCCAATCTGAAAGATGCCTGGGCTGAGTTCTTCTCTAATACCAAACCATGAATTTTAAGAACAGATGGAAGATAAGAGCAGAATATTTGTTGTGGGGAAAGAAAGCTTCTTTCCCAGAGAGGGAGAGAAGGAGGACCCGAGTGGCTTGCTCAGGGAACTGTGTCTTCCAGGTATTTTCTTAGGGCAAAACTTTGTGGATCTAAGGTGGAGAGCATGGGAACTTGCTTAGGTGGGCATGAGGTAAGGCAAAACTATGGCGAACCAATAAGGTTGCAATCATTGCTCAGGTAAAATTGATTAAATCTGGGAGCAAATGGGGACGAGAGTCACGTAGCAAGCGGGTATGAATGTAGAACAGGACTTTATCCGGAGGATGGCAGCAGTTGGATTAGCGATTCATCCTGGCTTCCTGAAGGTGCTGATCATTCCCAGCTGCTTATGTTTAGGGAGGCCAGCATTTGTTCAGTCTTTGCTCTGGAGGCTTGGTGCACAGCAGGAGCATCCCATCCCTCCCAGTTGATGGTATCTTGTCTTCTGCACTGTCGCCCTGAGGGCCTAGCCCTGTCCGACTGCCTATGATACTTCCATATAATTCAGCCTCATACAACAAATTCACATGAACAGAACCACGTAGTCTCTGTGGCTAGCTCAGTTCCCTTAGTGCAGTATTTTCACAGTTCATCTTGGTAGTAGCTCTTGTAACTGTTGATGTTATTTAAATATATTGCCTTTGGTTTATACATCTATCAGAGTATTTCTACTGTTTGGGTAGATGAGAACACTGCCACAAATATTCACAGGGACTTGTTTTGTGGATATACATTTTCATTTCTTTTGGGTGGCATATAATTTCTGGCTCACAGTGTAACATTTTGCTTAATCATTTGAGAAACTGCCAGACTGTCTTTTGAACCATCCACATCATTTTACATTCTGACCTGAAGAGTTCAAGAGTTCTGATTTCTCCACATTCTTGCCACTGCCCTGCTATCTGACTTTTTGATTCAAGTCACCTTAGTAGCTGTGAAGTATTATCTCACTGTGTAGATGGCCAACATCTGACTTGCTGACAATACCCTAGGTTTTGACTGGCACTGATTACAAAGTTGCTTTACAACTAAATTATATATTTAGGTTGCATCTACCTTTCAGAGTATGTTATAGTTAAAAAGGATTTTTTTTGGCCAGACTGGGGCTTCAACTCAAACCCTTGCGCTTGCCAGGGAAGTGCTTATTCCATTAAGCCATCTCCCTGGCCCAAAAAGGATTTTTAAAATGTAAAATATATTTTTTAAATGTAGGCAATAAAAGTAGAAAAAAGATAGGGCAATAAAACCTCTCTGCCTGTAGATGGAATCAGATGCCCCCACTTCCTCTTGATGGCCACATTCCTTGGCTATGGTCGCATTAATCTTATCTCCACCTCCAAAGTTATGCTGTCATCCAATGTATAATTTCTTTGTCTGTAGAAGAACTCTAGTGAGCCCAGATGGACGATCAAAGATAATCTCATTTATAGATTTTATATCACATCTCTGAAGTCTTTTTTCTAAATAAGATAACACTTAAAGTACCAGGAATTAGAGAATAAGTATTTTGGGAGCACTATTGTCCAACCTCTTATAATTGTCAACAATTACCCAAGTTTTCAACTCTGAAAATCTTGCACACCAGGAAAACCTTCAGTACCAAAATACTCTGTTTAGCCGGGCATGGTGGCGCATGCCTGTAATACCAGCACTCGGGAGGCTGAGGCAGGAGGATTGTTGTGAGTTCAAGACCAGCCTGAGCTACAAAGTGAGCTTAAGGCCAGCCTGAACTGCATAGTGAGACCCTGTCTCAAAAAAAAAATACTCTGTTTAGGAGAATGACTCACTTCTCAGTCTGTTTGTACTTTCTGAGCTGTATCCCTGAAGACCCTATTCCAGGCAGCTCCTCAGTTCCAGGTACTCTTTCTTCATTTCAGGGCACCAGCCTAGGAAAAATTGTCTTCTTTAAGCTCTTTCCTATAGCAGAGACTACTACTAAATATTTACATGCAGGTCTTAGGCAAAATGGTACTGGGGAAATATTAAGAAGAAACTTAGGAAGTAGATAGCTATTAATTGAGAGTATTCAACTTGAAAATAAGGTTAATTTCCCAAGAAAGACAAAGGTAAAAGATTTAATAAGATGATTTTTGATAACAGTAATTAGATGCTTTGGAACTTCTCTAAGGAGAAAGCAAAAGAAATGAGTAAATCTCTGCATGTGTACCTTGTCAAATTTATTCCTTATTTCTCCACGTCTGGGCCCAGCCCACCAGGACCATGAATAGCTCTGAATATGTGTTCGAAGTCCTGGTCTCTGGGCCTCACCTTTGACTTCATGATGCACTAATCTGAAGTATAGTTTATCCACAGCCATCTTCTGATGCACAGAACCTTAAGTACAGATTATGGGATGACCCCATGGTGATTCCCAGTGATTTACCACCATGATGCCCTAACTTTGTGTGATCCCTGCCCTTTGGCCTGGGAAGACCTGAGGTTTGTTTCTGATCAATAGAAGAGAACAAAGGCACAGATAAGCTGTCGCTCCCATGGTTATGCTATGTCCTCTGGACTCTGCTTTGGTAGAAAGGAGGGAGTGGCTCCTGGGGAGAAGCCCTGTGATAGCAGTTCATGGCCAGGAACCTAGCACAGCACCTCTAGAATGGCATACGGGAAAGGCCATACCACTTATTGCAACTTATTTTTATTATACTCCATTTCACACATGTTTAATCTCTAAGAATAGTGTTTTTCATTTAAATGACACCTATTAACAGAGTATTTTCTCTAGTCACTCATTCTCTACAAAACAAACAAAAATCCTAAAACTCATAAGACTATTATAAAAAACATGATCAGATGGTCACACATGAGGACCAAGGAAGCACACTAAAGATCCTGGTACAAAGGGACACTGCAGCCTAAGTCAGCATTTTCGGGCTTTGTTGCTAAGGCACAAAGTTCCATTCAGAATCAGGTCTTTGTTATATGGTGCTTTGCTCAGTGCCTGATTCCACTATTCCAAGCCTCAGGGAACAGGAGATGTGATTCTAAAGAATGTCTCCATCTCCAGGGCAGTATTTGTACACATACGCTGAAATATTTGGTGAATTAGTGAATGCATCCAAGAGGAAGTAGCACCAAAGCCAAGAAGAAGGATATCATAATTAACTGCCACACTTCACTGACCTCATCAGAAACAAAAGCCACATCTTTTGGTATACAGGTCTTGCTCTGTCTCAGTCTTAATCATTCAGCAGAAATGTATAAAAATGAGGTATATAACACAGGGCCATAATAATAGGTTGAGCTGTAACTGGCTATGGTTGACAACTTCTTCAGATAACTCACTATTATTGTGGAATGCTGGACTGTGTTGGATTGTGTCGCCAAGTTCAGGCACCTAAATTGGTCTAATGACAATGGAGTGCCCATCTTTGACAGGTCTAGACAACAAAGGGGGATACAAAGGAAGAATCATGATGTGTGTGTACAAACAGTACAGTTAGGATAAATGTGCCATGCTTCTGCATAATTCTATGAGAAGCAAGATTTGCACTAATAGTGGATGGATAAGATATTATGTCGGCTTCTAGTACTATGGACAACCACTAGCGAGATAACAAGGTAGAAAGTATTAATTATAAATCTGTGATATAATTCAGGTATAAAAAAATAAGATAAGTAAACAGCTACACTCTCTTAATTCACTGATTTGAGACATTTGCTATAATAATGTCTCTAAGTATAATATCATGTATGCACTTGTACGATATCAAAACATTACGAAAACAGTTTGCAATGTATTAATTTATTGAATCTGTCCTGTTAATTTGTCTTGAAACTGTCTCATTGCTCTTTGTTCTTCGATAAAATAAATTCAAAAAAATAAATAAACTGCCACATTTATTAAGTGAAAATTTGACATCACATTTCCTGGCCGCCCCTAAAAATTTAAAGATCTGATCACTAAAACCAATCAGGATCTGTAGTGTGAATGGGGAAGCTGCTGTTTCTGAGTACACGTGACCATTCCCCCGAGTGAGCCGGGTAGAGGATGCCACCTCATGCACATCCTGTGTGCTGTCGTTTTCCTTAGGCAATTTTGGAGGGCACTCCAGAAAAAGTTATCACAGCAGATGAGCAGGTATGTGCTGTCTTGTTTGATCCAAAGCCGATTGTAGAATATGGGCAGAGCAGCACCCTTGGGCAATGACTCCCAGTCCATGCATTGATTAGTGCTTGTGTGCTAAAGCATACACCGAGAGCAGCTATGCAATTGTGTCCAGATCTAGAAGGTATATTCATTACAGCAATTGTTTTGAAATTCTAAAAAAAAAGGCTGGGGAGATGGCTCAGTGGAATAAGCACTTCCCTGGCAAGCACAAGGGCCTGAGTTCAATCCCTGGTTCTGCCAAAAAAAAAAAAAGTCTGAACTGACAGCTGTGATGGCTGAAATTCAGGGTCTACATTACAGCAATTGAGCACCCAGCTCAAGGTCAAGGTCACCGTGTCCTACTGACTTAAAGACTGGACAAAACAGGCGGCAGCTACTGTAGTCAAGTCAGGTGACGGGATTATCTCATTCTTTTTTAAGTTCATCTTCCAGGGACATACTAACAGTAGCGTAAAATCCTCCTCACTAAGAGTAACTTATGCTATGGATTGTCCATAGTACTAGAAGCTGACATAATATCCTGTCCAACCACCATTAGTGCAAATCTTGCCTCTGCTATGGAAAGCAGCAGCTACACAAAGAGGTTTCATGTTTCCCTCAAAGCGCTCATCTCCAGAATGCCACTGGAAGTGACTTGAAAGGAAGGCTGGGGGACCACATGAGAACAGTGTCCTTAACCCAGTTCTCTCTTGTGGGACTCATGACAGTCCTTCACAGACTGCCATATAAGGGAGGAATGATAAAGAGTACTGTGATGTCAACATGCTGCTCAAGACACCACAAGATGACATTCAATGTGGATGACGCGTAATTGTCCTTGACTTGTTTCATGGCATTGTGAGTTTTCTAATTCTCTTGAATTCTGGGCTGCCAGAATTTCTGTGTGGAGTCTAAGGGCCTAAGGGCTGAGCTGGACTAGAGAACGATGGGGAAGGGCAGTAGGGAGGGAGGCAAGCAATTTAAAGACAGTGAATAAGTCACTAACTGCATGAGTGCCCCCGAATAACGAGCCTGAGGCGGCAGACACTAATCTGGCCCCTTCAGTTGGCTTCATTTCCTCTTAGCCTTCACAGAGTGAGAAGCTTCTTGTCCTGAGGTGTGATTTGGGTAGAGGGAATGAATATTTCTCAAGCAACATGGCCTGTCAGTGTAAGCCAACTGCTACATCTGGTGTGAGCCACAGAACTGCCATCTGCTCTAGGGCTGGAAGAAAACCTAACTGTGGGTCTTAATGACGGGTAGAAAAATACTGTGCCGTATGGCTAACTTACGGGATCTTTCAAGAGGATTTTCACTTTATACAATTTTTTCTTAATCTCACATAAAATGGGATTCTGCTTTTATAAAGCAGAATGAGACTATCAAATGGAATATTAACTGCTGACCAAAAAGCAGCCATCGTATTTCTGGATCTATTCAAATGGCTCAGAGGAAACCAGGATGAGGGTAGGGTCCTTTGAGCATATTCCTCTGAAAAGATGTGTGCTAGAATGGAAGTCAATCGTATTACTACCCAGAGTGATCAGGAGAAATAATCCTCTTAGGTAATCAAAACTGAAATGGCTATGGCGCAAGGTACTGCCTGGACCATCACCAAAACACCAGTGTTTCATTATGTAACTGTCAATATAGATGTCAAAACACCTTCTCTCAGGAAGTGAGGGCAATTTCCTTTCATTTATCTCCCTGATTGCTTTCCACAGGAAGATGCCGTATGAAGACAGCATCCTGACAGGATTCTACTTTTCCCATCATGTATGTATTACACTGGTCTAAACTAAACTTCAAAACACAGTCATCAGATAAGTTCATGTACAAGGGAAGATTTAGTATCGATGAAGAGAAAAAGTGCTGGCAATAGCTTTTCAGTCCAGCCAAGAAGAGACACCAGGACTGCAGCAAAGATTTTTATTTATGTTCTAATTTCTTACCTTTCACATCTTTTCCTATCTTTTCTGCTTGGTTGGCACTATTTAACAGGTGGTAAATGAAAAAATCATGGGTTCAACATACCCCTTTGCTGTCAATTAATTATAACATTGATCTTAATGACTCTGATAGGTGTGGATCACTGGCTATAAATTTTGGTTACAGAGCTCTCTGACTGACTAGCATGTTTAAGCCACTAGAGGCTCTCGAGCGACAATAGCAGCAACATCTCCATTTAACTTAAAAGTATACCTGCCAAACCAGTGCACTGTCTTTGTGGTGCTGTGGCTGTCTGGACTTAGTGGACAACAGTGACTCCATGCAGAGGAATCTCCTGGCTCACTCAGCAATAGGACACCATCTTTTTTTATGATCAGACAAAGAGCTGTCTCAGTGGAGAGGATCCAGGCCAACACAACCCCATAGGTATATGAGACACCTCCAGCTCTGTCCCAGGGAGACCAAGAAAACATTCTCATAACTGGAGAAACAACCAGTGGACAATGCTGGGAAGTGGTATAAAAAGTTCTGTGGTAGCTGGGTACAATTGGCACATGCCTATAATCCCAGTGTTTTGGGGCAGGAGGACTGAAGCTTAAACATGGCCTGGGAAACTTAACAACTTAGCAAGATCTTCTCTCTCTCTCTCTCTCTCTCTCTCTCTCTCTCTCTCTCCTCTCTCTCTCTCTCTCTCTCTCTCTCTCTCTCTCTCTCTCTCTCGCACACATACACACATAAAATCCTCTTGGTATAAATTGTTATTATTTTAACTATTATTATTATTTTATATTTAGTACAAGGTCTACAGGGCCTCAGTATGTAGATCAGACTCATAGCAATCCTCCTGTTTCCAGCCTCCCAACCACTGGGACTATAGGGGTATGCCACCATGCCCAGTCTCAACCACCTCCTCTGCATGCACTGGAGATGGGGCCAGTATGACTTGTGGTGCCAGTGATTGAACCATGGCCCCTGCGCTCTGCCTAAGCAGGGACTTTAGTCTGCTGAGCTATCATTAACTAATGTTATCAAGACATAATAACAATAGGACTGGGAGATAGCCCCAGAACCAGGCATGGTGGCACACACCAGCAGTCCCAGCCCTAGGGACGGGAGGATCACTGTGAGTCCGAGCTGCACAGCAAGAGCCTGCATCAAGTGAATGAAAAATAAAATAAATTAAATATAAACCAGAATTAATAATATCTCAAGGAGGCATATAAAGATGAAATAGTTATCCTTCAGTATCTGTAGGCAATCAGTTCTGGGACCACATTTGAATTCCAACATTTGTGAATGTTCAAATCCCTTGTACAAAATCATAGAGTATTTGGTATTACCTACACACCTGCCATATACTTTACTTTTTTAAAAAAGAGAAAAAAAATAGAAAACAGGGCTATTTAGATTTTCAAAACCAAGATGACAGGAATTCAACAAAGGTTGTTATATTGCATATTGTTTTCAAAGTAGTTGGTCATACTACCATATACAAGCACTGAAAATTGGTCAGAAATTAAGCATTAACTATTCCTTTAATAAACCAACAGAAATTAGTAGTAAAGTTATATCAGCTGTCTTGTGCTTACTTTTCTCCCTTTCTTTCTTTCCTCTTTCCCTGATCCCTGATGCTCTTCCCTATTGAGCAGTTTCTTTCCCTTTCACAACACCTATTGTACCTGCTGGATTGTATTTACTCTTTCAGGTTCTTACACTAGGAAGACAGTATGATGTTTACATACACGGGTCTGATTTATTTTATTTATGAGTATGGTCTCCAGTTATATCAATTCACCTATAAAATCTTCAAGTTTATCTTTCTTTATACCTGAGTAATACTCCATTTTATAAAAATACCACATCTTTTTATCTGTTTCTCAATTGATGGGCATTTGTTTTGTTTCCAAAATTTAGCTATGACAAATTGTGCTGCCATAAATGTGGGTGCACATGTATCACTGTAGTATGATGTTTCTAGTTCTTCTAAAAAAATGCACAGGAGAAGAATAGCTGGGTCAAGTGGGACCTCTAGCCCTAGTTTTCTAAGGAATCTCCACACTGATTTCTACAGTGGTTGCACCATTCTACTCCCTAAACAACAGTAGAGAAGGGTTTCTTTTCCCCTACAGCCCCTCCAACATTTTTTATTGATTGACTTCTTTATATATTTGGCCCACGGTTTTGCTATGCAGTTTGTATTCATAGGGATCCTCCTGTTTTCAGCCTTCCTAGTGCTGGGATTACAGGCTCGCACCACCACAGCCAGTCTTTATTGCCAGCTCTTCATGCCTGGGAGTGAGGCCTGTGCAACATGTGGTGCTGGGATCAAATCCTAGTTCCTGTGCTTGCCTAAGTAGGCCCTTAGTCTGCTGAGCTATCTTGCTGGCTCTGGTTGACTTCTTTAGGATAGTCATTCTTTCTGAGGTAAGAAGGAATCTCAGTATTGTTTTAATTTGCATTTCTCAAATGACAATGTTGCACTTTTTTTTCTTTTTTTTTTTTTGCAGTACCAGGGATTGAACTCAAGTGCTTATTCTACTGAGCTGTCTCCCCAGTCCCCTCAACATTTTTTCATATATTTATTTGCCTATTGTAATTCTTCAGCTGAGAAGTGTATATTCATTTCAGATGCCCATATTTGGATTGGGCCTTTGAATTTTGGGGGCTTGATTTTTTAAAAAATTCTTTATATGTTCTGGATGTCCTTTGAGGAACAGTTGGCTAAATTTTATTTTTCTTTTTTTGTATTTTCGGGAAGGGTTTACAGGGTATTCAGAGTCTCACTACTAGATGGGACTCATAATGATCTGCCTATTTACAGCCTCCTGAGAGGTGGGATTACAAGTGTGCACCACCACCCCCAGTCTCAGTTGCTACCTCAGCATGCCCCAGGGGCAGGGCTAGTATGTAGGTGCTTTAATCCACTGAGCTATTTGGCCAGCCTGGCTAAAATATTTTTTTTAATTTATTGGTTTCTTTTTATTTTGTTGGTGATTTCTCTTAATGTGGAATAACTTTTCAAAAAGATGAGATCTGAGTTGTTGATTTTTATTCCCAGTTTGGTTGTTGTCTACCCCTAATTTCAAGATTCCTGCCTATTTTATCTTCCAGGAGATTTAGTGTCTCTCTTAATATTCATATCTTTGATCCAGTTTGACTTTAATTTAGTGCGTAGCGATAGACATGGGTCTAGTTTTGGACTTTGGCATATGAAGAGCCACTTTTTCCAGCCCCATTTACTATAGAGGCTTTTTTTTTCCAGGGAACATGTTTGGCTATTTTGTTAAAGATAAGGTGGCCGAGTGTGTTTGTAGTTGTGTCTGCATTTTCTAATCTGAAACAGACCATATACTGTCCCATAGAGCATGCTTAAGTACATGCAAAGAAACTTAAATTATGCCATGCATATTATCAGACCATAGTGCAATGAAATTAGAAATTATTGAACAAAAAAATTGCAAACTCCATAAACACATGGAAATTACAAACCACCCTCCTTAACAACCACTGGGTCACAGGTAAAATTAAAGAAGAAATTAAACAAAATTTACAATAAAGCAAAAATTCAGATATAACTTCCTGGAACCTGTGGGATGCAATGAAATTAGTCCTGAGAGGGAAATTTATAACAGTGAATTCTCCCATCAAGAAAACATAAATAAACAACATTATGCTGCACCCTATATTTAAATTGTCTCTACATTGCTGATAATACCCAGTGCAATGTGAGTATTATGCAAATAACTCTCATATCCCATTGCTCAAAAAATGGCAAGAATAAAGTGTCTGTCCATGTTTAATACAGGCAAAATTCTTATAAACATATTTTCCATATTCAGCTATTTGAATCCATGAATACAGAAGCTGTGAACCCAGCAGTCTGACTGTAATGCACAGAAAGCTTCTCAGACAGTTCACTGTATCTGGAAAACATTCTATAAATACTAACTCTTCTATCAACTATCTATGGCCACAGTCACCTCCAAATGCTAAAGCAAGCATCAATAAACACTTACTTGCTTCATGGCTGTAAGATTCTCCTGACTGTTGGTGGACAAGCTCTGCTCCATGGGTCTCTTCTTCCAGCAGATCCACTCAGGCACAGCCTTCTCATGATGAAGAAAGACAGAATGAGCCAGAGCAAGCGCCATGCCACGGGCATCCCATTATTCAGCAGAAATGACAGCACGAGAGTAGTGGGTGGTAAGTCCAGAGTACTGCGGCAGCAGGCATGGATGCAGGGAAGGACAACAAACCATTTTGTTACTAGCTAGAGCTCTGATGGTACTGGAGCCTCTGCCTGTGCTAGATGTTTTGCATAAATCCATTTAAATCTTGAAAAAATCCAGTAGTATGATGCTAAGAATTCTTGCTTCCGAATGATGGAAATTCCAGATGGGAATTTCAAGCAGAAATCTATTTCACTGGGAAGACTTGCTTAACATGTCTGAGTTATGGCATGACTAAGTACAGGGCCTCACTGGTGATCTCTGATGGTTTGTCTCTATCTTTAATTTTGTTGTGTGCATGGCACATTCTATAGACAACTTTTCCCATGAAACTTTTTGCAGAAACTCCATGTTTACATTGTCCCCATAGTGTTCAGTTAGGTGAAAAACCATCCTGCTGTGATTGAGAGATTTCCACAGATGGCTAAAACCAGGAAAATGCAAATGTGTTGATCATCCTACTTTCATTCCCAGAAAAAGAGGAGGCTTCTTCTCTCTGCATTTGGAAGAAAGATCTTTGGCAGACTTTCGAGTCTGGCCTTCATTGTGTATCTATTCCTGAACAAATTATGATCAAGAAGATGAGTCTTTTGGCCAAGATCAGGCCAGCTTCTGAACCACATGGATTAATTTGTCCTAAGTCCTATAAAATATTGTGTAAGAGATGCCCCAAGGGAATGATCTTGGATATACAAATGATATAAATCTCCTGAATAACATTATTTCCATTTTATAGATCAAGTCATAGCATCTCGAGAAATAGGAACCCTGAGAGGTGAAATGTTTTGCCAAGGCAACATATAGCCAAGTAGCCAAGATCCAAGGTTTGAAGTATAATCTTTCTGGCTTTAAAATTTGAACTCTTTCCATTGCTCAGGGCTGTTTGCCTACAACAGTAACTTTCTGAAAGCCTGATGCTATATACTAGAAAACTAAAGCTATCCTTATTAAAATATGAAAAACTGTATATACTGTTCTTCTCAAAGCACTGACAGGAAACACAGAAATGAAGGACACTTGAAGGAAATTTCTCCTGAAAACACCTGTACTGTAACATGCTATAACTCAGTAATGTCCCAAATTTTCTGATCAAGGATATTATAGGGTCACAGAGGAAAGTGATCAATGATGTAGTGTGCCTAAGGAGAGTCACATGGAGAGAAAAAATTCTTTTAGACTTTCCCAATGAGCAAATTGGTCAAGCTATGGATGTGACTCATCCACATGGCTGACACTGGCAAAAGATCTACAAACTGCTGTTCAGGGTTTCAGGGTAAATTCTGAGGGGATTTGACTGACCTTTTTGACCAGGTACAAAAGTTACATTTTTTGTTAAATATGTCTTGCTTTATCTTGGTTTTAACCATCCAGCAGAAAAGTATAAAAACTATAAAAAGTAAAGCCATATTAATATCCTGAGCTGAGTTCTGCGGACAACCCACTACTATTATGGACTATTGGACTATATTGGATTATTTTGCTGAACTCACATGCCTACAATATTTGAATAGCAATGGAATACTCATCTCTGACAAAAGTAAGCAAAAAGGGGGATATAAATGAAGGACCATTTGTAGTGATATATAGGTAGATAGGTAGATAGATAGATAGATGGATAGATAGATCTGTATATACAAAACAGTTATGATATACATCTGCTTTATATTAGTTTAATGAGAAGAAAGGTTTGTACTAATAGTTTTTAGACAAGATATCATGTCTGCATCTTGTACTATGAATAACTACTATGAAGACAATATGCAATGTATTAATTATTGTAACTGTCCTACTAATCTATTTTGAAACTGTCTCATTGCTGTTTCATTCTTTTTTCTATTTTATTTTATTTTTTAATAGGACAGCTTCAATAATTAATACATTTTACACTGTCATCTTCCTAGTGGTTACCCATAGTACAAGAAGCAAACAGGTTATCCTGTCCAAACACTATTACTACTAATCTTTCTTCTCATAGAATTAAGCAAAAGTAGCAGCATATCTATCCTAACTATTCTATATATACAAATACAAAATGGTCCTTCCTTTGTATCCCCTTTTTAGTCCTGTCAGAGATGGGTATTCTATTGTCATTCAATTATTATAGGTGTTTGAATTCAGCAAAACACTCCAACACAGTCCAGCAGTCCACAACAGTAGTGGGTTATCCACAGAAGTTGTTGACTAGAGCCTTTTATAGCTCAGCATATTAATATGGCTCTACTTTATATATCTCGTTTTAATACTTTTCTCTTGGATGGTTAAGACCAAGATAAAGCAAGACCTATATAACAAGAAATTCAGCTTCTGTATCTGATAAGGTCAGTCAAGTCCCCTCAGGATTTATCCTGTAACCCTGTACCACACTTTGTAGTCCTTTTTCAGTGTCAGCCATGTGGATGAGTCATGGCCATTGCTTGACCAATTTGGTCTTTGTGAAAGCCTGAGAGAAAGTATTCTCTCCATGTGACTCTCCTTAGGCACACTACACATCATCAATCACATTCCTCTGTGGCTCCATAATCTACTTGATCAGAAAATTTGGGGCACAACCGAGTTACATGATGTTACAGTACAGGTTATTCTATGTCCTGAGTCTTCACTGACCTTGAAAAGCTAGGCCAAAATGTTAGCTGACCTTGTAGCCCTTCCTTTTCTCCAATTTTTGATCTGCAAGCTTAAGTTGTTAACCCTCCAGAAGAGAAGCTGATTATTACCCTGCAAGATATGCAGTTCAGTTTACCCTATCTGTCTAAATATCAAACATCTTAGGCATTACATGGAACAGTTATTTTCCATCAAGTATTAATGTACTGAACTTTAAGTCCTTACAGAATATAAGGAAATAATTTTTCAAAAACTAGAAGTAAACATATATTTTTACACAGAAATTTAGAAATCTAACCATATGCAGCATTGTAGCAGGACAGTCATGTAACATTTTTTTTCTTGTGTCATTTTTTTTTCATTTATTACCCATTAAAAAAAAAAAAACACTTTTACTTGTGAGACAGTATGGTAATAATTGGAATGCCATGACAATAAGTATGCATTTAGCAGACCAGAATGACAGGCATTCCAAGCGTGACCCTTCTATTACATATTGCTATCTTCAGTGCAATTGCTTGGTTCACAGGTGTCTGCTGTATCATTCTCAATAAAATTAATAAAAAAGAAATTTATCTTGAAGAAGTCTTTTGGCTAAAATAGAAACAACTCATTGCACAATTTAGGATTTTTTTTTAAATGAACAATTGACTGACAGCCAAAGGTGTTTTAGGACTTTTTCCTATGTGTGTAAGGAACTGGGAAAATTTCCCTTCCCTCCCCATCCCCCAGGCCTAGAGGAAGAGGACCCTTTTATATGTGTGCCAAGGGACCAGAAAAAAATTCCTTCTCTTGTCCCCAAACCCAGGTTGACAGGAAGAGGAGACCAAGAAGCGCTGACATTTCCCCAGCACTGGGGTTACTTTAGAAACTTTCATCCCTCTCTTTGCTACTCTCAGCAAGTCATCATTGGCCTCATGAAGCCATAATCAATACCTCCTGGGTCCTGAAGCCATTCTACTTGGCCTACTTGGGAAACACAGATGATGAAAGCTCTACTGCTCAGACTGAGGAGGATCCTGGATTCTCCACATCACAGCAAACAGACATCTTCAATGTCTTCATCAGAAATGACTCTTGTGGGTTTTCTGGGGATGAGAACCAGCCAGAGCTGAGAGCTATAGATGGAAGCAGACCATGGCCCATCCTAGAAATGCTCTGACTGCCACAGTAAAAAGTAGTCTTGGCTTCCCAAAAGAACTAAACAAAAAATGGCCTGCATTTCCTCTGTGGGTTCTGAAACTGTAGCAAAAATTTCCTCAGCCAGTCTGTTAGCTGCCTGGGTGATAGCTGGTTTTTTCTTTTCTTTTCTTTTTTTTTTTTTTGCAGAACCAGGGATTGAACTCAACTCAGGCCTTTGTACTTGCCAGGGAAGCACTTACTCCACTGAGCCATCTCCCTGGCCCTGCCTGGGTGATAGTTCCTATTGCTACCATTACATAGAGATGGCTAATCATGGTGATGCACAACTGATCGCTATGATGCATATTGTAGGAACCAAGCAAAGATAGCCAACTATTCTATCTCTGTACCTGTCTCCTTTTGCGACCCCATAAAAACTTCCCACCCTGAGCCTTTGGGGTGTAACATTTTGCAAATAATCCTAATTGATGCCAGTTGACATAAGATAAATCTGCCTCCAAGTCCTGGGTGTCATTTCAGAGTTTTTGGTTGCTGTGGCAAAACCACTGCAGCTCTGCCCAGCAATGAGCTGCAAGCAGCAGCCGGAGGTATTGGCCAGAAGACGGATGAGCGCTGAATGGGCTGGAAGACCAGACCATTGTTCTTTTCAGTTGCAGTTGTACATGGGGTAAGCCATTCTGCTGGCAGCAACAGCGAGAAATGTAAAAGACCTATGGTAAGTGTTTACACTTCTAAAAATTACTACAAGGGCTGGGGGGATAGCTTGCTGGTCTAAGTGCCTGCCTGGAAAGTGCAAGGATCTGGGTTTGGTCCCCAGTACTGCATGCAGTGTCATCCCCAACACTGCACGTGGTGGCACACACCGGCAATCCCAGTCTGGGGAGGCTGAGACAGGAAGATCACTATGAGTCTGAGTTGTGTAGTGAGATCCTATACCAAATAAATAAATAAAAGACATAAAAAATGTAAAAATCACTATAGTAAAAGACACATTGCCATTAATCCCTTTCAAAGCACCCCCTTCCTTCAGACGTACGTATCCCATTCCTCCTGTCCTGTTCTGAAGCAGTTCTGAAAGCTGTTTTCCTTGTCTTTCTGAGGTGTGATCACATCTCTGGGCCCTGTGCTTGCTGCCCAGAGCTGGCCAGCAAGCTCACAGAACCATCACGACTCTCACATCCACCTTGCTGGCAAGGTCTGGGCCCTTGTGACTTCTGGGTGTTTCCGAAAGTTAAAGTGACCATTAAACACAAACATTTTGAATTCATTTAGGGCATCAAGGCAGCAATGACAGTACAACTAAAGACATCAGGAAAGAGGAATTCCAGAAGAGCTTCAGAAATTGGCAAAAATTATGGGGTAGGTGTTCATTTGAATTGCAATTGGTTTTTTACTATAATAATATTTAAAAATTCGAACATTTACCCTAAGTTCGAATCACACCTCAGAAAAGGTTGCTGCTTGAGGGTTTATCTACTGAAAACATCATAATTGCCAGAAAGGACAACTCATTATAGATGCCATATTTAAAATATTAGAGTAAAACTCTTAGAAACTCTACCCCAGCGTTTCAGTTGCTTTTGCATAATAAATAACCAGCCTTTAATTAGTTAAGGCATTGAAAGAGCACAAAGAGTTGGTGAACCAACAAAAATGTTCCTTGATGTGGAAGTTTTACAAAATGATAGAGATCCAAGAGGAAAGAGAAAAAGCTCTACTGAAAACTAGCATGCTGCAAACACACAACACACAGGATATGACTGAATCTTTCCAGAATCCCTGCCAGGTTAAGCCTCATTATTACAAGAACCAGGGGCATCTTGTTTAAGAATCCAGTGTAAGGGCATACAGCTGGAAAATAGGGAACTACTGCTAGAATCTGTATCAGCTTGACTACAAAGAGGTGACTATCCCTAAAAGCATGCAGCGTTCTGCCTACAAAAAAATTGGGAAAATGCTAACAGACAATACAGCTGAAGAATCAAGATTCCAAAAGGTTATTATCTTTCTTGCTGTTTATTTATATGTCTGTCCTTATGACAGCTGAGTAGTGGGAAATAGATGAGCGCAACTGGCTCAAATGAGTATTCTGGAAACATTTTTTGTGCATGTTCAGATTTTTCAGTGGGTTTCAGCAAGACTACTGTAAAGATGGGCTAGCACAGGCTACCTAACAAGCATAGCATGGAAGCTAGGGACTTCGCAAACCATGCCACCAGCTGGGGAGCTAGTACTCTCCTCAAACATAATTGAGTTGGCCCGTCAGACCACAGCTAACAAATATGGGTTACTATTATGTTTTTGCCAAACTTCCAAACAAGGATCCAAGATATTAATTAGAGTGTAGAAACCCACTCCCACATATGGCACAAGTGGCATGGAGACGTCCCCAGGTATGCCTTCTGTTTGTAATGCACAGCAGCAAGACATGTCACCACAGAAGCATACAAGCTGTCAGAGGCTAGAAGCTAATGTCAGCCCATCCAGCAGCTTGTCTGCTAGAGGGCATAGTTTGTCTCAAGTAAACATAAGTTGTATTCTCATTAGAGGGTGCAATCAAAGGTAGTTTGTAACTATGTAGGTAGTTCACTGGGCACATGGAATTTCCTGAGGAGCTTCTGCCAAATGTGTGCAAAGGCTTGGAACAGAAAGCTGCTGTGGCCATTTGGAGGCATTTTGTGATAGTCAATTCCATGCTGTTTCCTTAGCTTGCCACCTTATTGCTAACCATCAATAACTATAACATGACCTTCAAACATACATAAGACCAAGAGCATTGTTTTTATAAAAAAAATCACATGTGAAGCTTTAGTGTTTCTCATCTTAGCCTGCACAGAATCAGTGGACACTGAGAAAATTTTTAAAGTTTGATTTCTCTAGAACTTGACATAATATACAGCCAAGACAGGCTTTGAATAAATTTGTACTGAATGAACAAGACATGGCAATTGGTTTACCAAAGTTTCTTCAGAAACTGCTACTTATCTCTGCTTGAATTGTAAATTTTTTTCTTCTATGTCACTTGTAGATTCTTATTCCTCTTTTAACATTTCTTTTTTGCCTCTAAAATATGCCTGGTTTTTCCATTAGATCTGAAGTCAAAAGCAATCTAAGGTATGACCAGTACATATACCACCCTTCCTCTCTGTATCTGCAGCAGGCATCTCTAATCAACACAGATTTATCTCTGGCATTAAGATCCTTCAGTCTGGGAGTCCTGAAAATAATTTCCAATTGGCTAGAATTCACCCAAAAGAAGACTATCTGTTCACTCTCCACAAGCTAAGTAGCACTCAGCCGTGCAGAAGGGTGTACTCAGGAAATAAATCAGACACATACGTGTAAATATAACATTATCTCTGTGGTGTGAGAAACTGAAAGTGTAAAGAAGCCAAAATATATAATATGTACTGTGAAATAGGGAACAATTGTTTAAAGAGAAAGGGGAATTGGGAGGGTATAGAAGAGGAAAAAATGAGGAAAAAAGAGATAAAATGTAAACAAAGCTTTGTGGAGGAGTTGAAGGGGTGGGGGAAAAAAAGAACTAAGATACTTCCTATTTACAGTTAACAAAGTCCCTATGACAAAAGTGATCATTATACATATCTAAATTGAATTGATGAACTTAGTTTTGTAGAAGCTAGGATTAAGGGCTGGCCAGATAACTCAGTGGACTAAAGCGCCTACTTAGGCAGACGATGGTCGGAGGTTCAATTCCTGGCCTGAGCCCTGCTCCTCTTCACTGTGGCCACAGGCCTGCAGCATGCTGCCCATTTGCCAGCCCCTGCTTTTCCTGATGATCCTCACTCTAAGGGAGAATGATCAGTTTGGACACCTCTGTCCCTGACCAGACCAAGGGCTCCAAAAAGGCACAAGATGTTTCCTTCTATCTCCATCACATGGTCGTGACGCTACCAAAAGGGACAAAAGAAATGGCAAGTAACTTGGTAGTTCACGAAAACACCCGAGTTCAACCACACGGTTTGCTGAGGGATCTGCTAAGAAACATGTGTGCCTACATCTGCTGGAGACAGCAAAGTGGCTCAATTGCATGAAGAGAAGGTGGCCTGGGCTCCCAGAATCACAGACATAGTTACTGTTCGTGCACGCAGCAGTCCTGGAAGGCCCTGGCCACCGCTGGCAGCATTGCTGTTAAGAGTCTGTGCTTCTACATAATCCTATGAGAGGCAAGATCTGCACTAATGGTGGTTGGACAGGATATTATGTTGGCTTCTAATACAATGTCATCCACTAGGAAAATAATTATTGAATTTTTGATATAATTCATGTATAAAAAATAAGATAAGTAAGCAGCTACACTCTTAATTTACTGATAAGAGACATCTGCTAAAATAATATCTGTAAATATAATATCATGTATGCACCTTGTACAATACCAAAATATTATGAAAACAGTTTGCAATGTATTAATTCATCGAATCTGTCTTAAGGTGTCTTGAAACTTTCTGATTGATATTTGTACTTCAATAAAATAAAATTTTTTAAAAAATGAATAGAAAGAGAAACATTTAAAAAAAAAAAGCCAGAGGAGCGAGGCCATGGCCTGAATGTCCATTGTGGGGCTGTCATGACATACGCTGTGGCCACGCATATCGAGGGAAACTGAGGTCTCTGTGCTGGTCCGAAAGAAGCAAGGATAGACAAGAAGCATACATACCGACTGTTCTGTGAGGGAGGGAGAACTTATGAGCATCATCTTTCTTGCCAAGTATGACAAGAAAACTGTAAAACTAAGAGTGAAACTAAGCAAAACTGATACCCACAGGGGCTGGGAAAGCCAGAGGGGACAGAGGTGAAAGTGACCCTTTTTAGTGTCCTTTCACCTTGAACCACATAATCAGCTTACATAGTCAAGAACTAAAATTAATTCAAAAAGATGAAGAGCAAGGCATGCAGCCTGATGGGCAGATTGCCACCCTGGTGCGACCCAGCTGTACACTTCCCTGATGGACTAAATGATTCCTTAACCTCTCACCATTGCCAGCATCTGTTACAAGTGGTGACATATTTATTGCCTGAGGGACCTGAGCTGACTGCTTGGTGGTGACTGCAGGGCAGCACCAAGCAAAGAAGGATGCCAGGACTGCTTAGCATTGCCTGCTGTGTGCACAGCGAGGACACACAAGTGTCATGCCAGCGCATGATGCTCCTGACAGAAAGCAAACGTGCTTCCCCTGGGGGAGGCACAGCTGCTCACTGTCCTGTTGGTGGTGGCAGTGTTCACTTCAGGATCCTTGATGGTCTAGACATGTGTCTGTTCCTTGCATTCTTCTTTGAGCCTATTCTAAAATCTTCCAGGTTTCTTCACTTAGCAATATGGTAAGTGGGATCTCTGGCATATTAATAAAAAAAAAAAAAAAAAAAAAAAAAAAAAACAGAGCCAGACAGATAGCTCAGTGGACTAGAGCACCTGCTTTGGCAGAGTGAAGTGGCAGGGGTTTGATCCCCAGTGTGCCATGCTGGTCCTGCCTCAGGGGCAAGCTGAGATGGTCATTGAGACTGAGCATGGTGGCATATGCCTATAATCCCAGCACTGAAAACAGGAGAATCACTATGAATCTGATCTACATAGTGAGACCCTATACTACCTGTGGACCCTGCACTAACCTCCCAAAATTAGTTAAAAAAAAATAAAAAAACCCCACAACATATCAACCTGTGCTCTATAGCAAGTGCTGTATAGAACAAGATGGAAAAGTCCACTTGCTGATCATGGGGCAAGAGAATGTTTTTTTGTTTTCTTGCTCAGCATCAATACAGAAATCCTGCCTCAGGCCTGGGTACCACACTTAGGCAAACTCTTCCGATAGTGCTTGAAGAGTCCTGAAGAATTGGCTCTTGTGACATAGCAGATCCCACATTTCCCAAATCCTCTAGGAACTTTCAACCTACTCACTAAACCATTAAGGCCAATGATGGATCAAATGAGGATTTGTCTTTGCCCATGGCTTCAAACCTCAGTGGCAGATGAAGCTCCCTGACCCTTCTGTTTGTGCTCCAGAACCAGGCAAATGAAAAGAATAGCTCAGGGCTGTGGTTCAAAATGAAGCTCAGACTGGTGGACATCCACCCATGGGACCTGGGCAAAAACCAGGACCTTGGCTGGGCCTGCTGCTGGCTCCCTCCCTCTGGGCCTCCCTCTGTGAATGAACATCTCTCCCATTGTCGAGGAACTGGGCGAGCCTGGGAAAGTAGAGGTAGTCTGGAGCATGTGGGTGAAGAGACCTGGCCCTCCCTATGTGAGGCTACTTCATGACCAGTGCAGGGCTGCTGCTGGAATACAGAGGAAAACTGCACAGGCAACCCTGGGGCCACCTGCTGTGACAAAGTCTTGTCTTGATGAGCCCATGCATTGGAATGAGGCACCAACTGGAAATGAGCTAGGTATAGAGAATCTTGCTTAACTGGGAAATCCCTCAAAATTAAGAATGGGCAAGGCTCTGTGACCCCATGGGTGGGAGCCTCTGGGGCCTCTACTTGTCTTCTCTAATTTATGGCTCAAGTAAACCAAACCAACAAGTAAATGTCACCATACCCCAAAACTGTTTCTTCTACCCACTGCTCCAGGAGCCTAGTGGAGCAGGAATGGGTACCCTGACCCCAGGACCCTCAGCCCACCTTGCCGGTAACCTCCTGAGTGTAAGCCTTGAGTTCAGCCCTCTAACCCTTCACCCTGGATATCTAAGTGGCATCCCCTGCTCAGCTGCCTTCTCCATCTCTGAGATGCAGAGGGAAGATGCATACCTAGTCTCTAAGAAGGTGAGGGTTCCTGCAAAAGAAATGTCCAATGTCCTCAGACCTGCACATGAGATTCAAACACAATGTTCCCTGTTATGGTCACCTCCCATGCCCTTTTGGACATTGAATTACTTAATGGTCCCTTCCCCAGTCACTACTGCTTAGAAATAAGTAAGTCTATGAAATGTCCTACATCAGAACTATTAATGTCCCTTCAAAAAGTTTCAGATTCCTGGCAGTGACTCAGCCTTGGTTTTGTGAGAGAGGAGGCTAAGGCTCAGGTGCATTAGGTTCTCTGACATAGGCTGTGAGCCAGAAGCAATAAGGCCATTCTTGGAGTTGAGGTCCTGTGACTCCACAGCCTGTGGCTTTTTAGAACTTCAAGACCCCAGAGCTGGTCCAGGAAACAGGTGGAGGTTGGTGGTCCCATTCCCATGGAGTCTGGCCATGAAAGGCCCACTTGGGTGGCACCAGCATCGGGGAGCATGTGACATCCCATCCGCTTTAGTGTCTCACAGAATCACTCCCTCAGTGACCAGCCCCACCAGGGTGCTGAAGGTGAGGTGTGAATAGTGGCAGGAGAGATACTTTGGAGTTAGCTCCCCAGGGCCCAGGGAAGCAGAGGCAGAACTTTGGCCACACACAGAACCGTGATCAATGCCACTCTGGCAGAGCAGGTACTACAAACGGGAAAGTGCTGCTTGCTTCCAGAAATGTGATCATGCAGGGCCAAGCCAGGATGTGAACCTGGATGAGGTGAAATCTCGTGCTCTTCGTGCTGAACCAAGCCTCTGAGGGCTCCCCACAGGCTCAGTGTAGACACGGCACCATCACCACAATGTCTGTGAGCACATTATTCATAGCTGTTCACCCAAGAAAGCTGAAAATGCAAGTGCACACAGAACCTTGTACTTGAGTGTTCACGGCCTTGTTGTCACTTATGATAGTGAAAAGCTGAAAAGAAGCTGGCTGTGGTGCTGCATGCCTATACCCAGCATGCAAGAGGCAGAGGCAGGAGGATTACTGAGAGAACAAGGCCTACCTGCACTACAAAGGGAGACCTTGTCTCAAAAATAAATAAATAAAAACAAAAACAAAAAGGAATATACTCAAAAATCCATCCAGTGATGAGTAGGAGGTAGAATGATGGAAAAATGTAGCAATCTATGACGCCTACTTTTAGGAGTAGCACAGTGGTGTTGGCTGGGTTTCCCATCCAGCTGCTCCCATTGGCAGAAACGCAATGACCACTACCACATCCCAAGGAAAGTCAGCCAGGGCAGTTTTGTCCACTGGAATGACAATGGGCATCCAAGTATTGACAAAGGGAGACAATCCTGACCATGTCATGCCAGAGGTCAACATCATGAAATCGTTGCGGCATCCGAATATCATCCAGTTACTACAGGTTACTGAAGCAAAGGAGAAAGTGCACATGGTTATGGAATACCCAGGTGGAGAAGAGCCCACAGGTCACCTCTGTGCCGCCAGTGGCTGTAGGAGGAGGGATGCACTCCGTCCACACAATGGAAAGTTGGTTAGCAGTTAAAAGGAGGGCGCGCTGATTCTGCTGCATCTGTCACCTGTGAATCTCACTCATCCTGTTCAGCAGCAGGGCCCCACCACTGGCCACATGCACAGATGGCTGTTCACACTTTCGGACACTCCTCCTCCTGTGACAGAGGGAATGGTAAAGAGACAGGAAGGAGGCTGGGATGCCAGGGTCTGTGGGGAGACTGGGCAGAGGCCACTCATGGGGTCTGGGTTTTTGTGCTCTGGTGATAAGAATGCTCCAAAATGTCACAGCAATGGTGGCACAGCTTTGTGAGTAGACCACTGAGTCACACTGCTGCACACAGCTCCATGTCACTGATTATGAATAATTGCTAATGAATTATAGAGAAGAAAACCAAATGCTCAAGAGCAGAGAGTGAAACACTGCAGCCCACTGCCTGCCTCCATAAATTACTCTTTATGAGGACAAAGCCATACCTGCTGTGGAGACTCTGCCGGTGGTGACAGTGGAGCAAGAAAGGCAGAGCTGAGCAGATGAAGAGACCCCTTGGCAGCAAAGCTGTGAAGATTCACACCTGCAGGGCCTGGTGGCTGCTTTCTGGCCTGAAGAGCCAACTCTGGGGCCGAGCTGGAGCTAAGACTTTGGCTCTGCCACATATTAACTTCTCCCTCCGAGAGGCCTGACCCAGTCCGAGGGCTCACAGGGCGATGAGAAGGAAACCGGAGTCCTGGGTGTCGGCAGGCAGATGATGGCAGGAACCTGCAGCCTGGGCACCCTTAGGAGCAGACAGGGCCTGCCTTTCCACGTCCACTGCACACAAAGTGCCACACATCACCCTGCCACGCTCTGGAAGGCCCCAAATCACAGGCTCTATAGCTCCAGGACAGTGTGGGAGCCCAGGTCCACATTCCCATCCCAGAAGCGTGTCTTTATTTGACATGCTGCCCAGCTGTAGCAGTAGCCTCTGCAGAAAAAGTGAAATCTGGAGGTCAGGTGTGTCTCTCTGGCTGTGACAACATGACCAAGATAATCAACTCAGAGATTTATTTCAGTTCATGGTTGGAGTTTTCTTTCATGACCAGCTGGAACTTCCATCACTTATGAATTACCTAGTTTGTGAGACTCTGGTGGTAGCAAAACTAGAGACATATGAAAATTTATTGAGGAAGCTGAAAAGTGTATCTTTTGTAATGAGTCTATTCTGATCCATAGAGAAAAGTAACCTTGGAAAGTAGCTTTTACTTCTTCATCTAAATGCAATGAAAGAAAACAGATCCTCATATTAGTTCCATATGACTAAGTATATATAGCACAGTAATATTCCTTCTCATTTACTAAGAATAATAAATAAGTGAAGAAGGCATTGAGTCCTATTTTTTAATTTAATTTATTTTTTATTTTGTTGAAGTACAAATATCAATCAGACGTTTCAAGACACCTTAACAAGGCAGATTCGATAAATTAATACATTGCAAACTGTTTTCATAATGTTTTGGTATCGTACAAGGTGCATACATGATATTATATTTGCAGATATTATTTTAGCAGATGTCTCTAATCAGTAAATTAAGAGTGTAGCTGTTTGGTATCTTATTTTTTATGCATGAATTATATCAAAAATTCAATAATTATTTTCCGAGTGGATGACCATAGTACTAGAAGCCGACATAATATCCTGTCCAACCACCATTAGTGCAGATCTTGCCTCTCATAGGATTATGTAGAAGCACAGTGTTATGTATCCCAACTGTACTGTGTATATACACATATCATGATTTTTTTCTTTCTATACCCCTTCCTTTGTCTACATATGTCAAAGGTGGGCACTCCATTGTCATTCAACTAACTTAGGTTGCTTGAACTTGACACCACAGTTCAACACAGAAAGAGATTAAAGTTCTACAGTGTGCCAGGGGAGAGTCACATGAAGAGAAAACTTTCTCTCAAGCTCTCACAGAGAGCAAACTGGTCAAGCATTGGCTGTGACTCATCCAAATGGATGACACAGACAAAGGAACTACAGAATAATGTACAGGACTACAAAATAAACCCTGAGAGGACTTCACTGACCATATGAGAAATATAAAGTTCATGTGTTGGTATATAAGTCTTAATCTATCTAGGTCTTAACCATCCAGCAGAAAAGTATAAAATGAAGTATCCATCGTGGGGCCATAATATTAAGCTGAGCTGTAAATGGCTATGGTCGACAACTTCTTTGAATAACTCACTATTGTTGTGGAATGCTGGACTGTGTTGGACTGTAAGTCCTATTGTTAATTATATTATCTACATAATAGAATGCTCTGGTACCTTCCAATCTTATATCTGAGAAGATTCACCTGATATGAAATATGTACCTCACATGTATTTTCATTAAAATTGGCAGTCTATGCTAAAAATTGTGAGATGAATAATAGATTTTGGTATCTATTGTTTCCCCTGTACCAGGCACTGTGATGCACACAACATCTGTATTTTCTTGTCCACTGCTCAGAACAAGCCCAGGATATCCCCAGGTGACAGCTGGGCAAGGAGATCGGTAAAGAAATAGAGCAGGACCTGGCTAGGGTTAGGAAGGTTTCAGCAGCTTTGGAATTCAAAACCCACACTTGGACCACTGTGTAGTGTGGCTGTGATGCATTTCTCAAGTTCAGTCAGCTTTCCTGGGGTGACAGACAAATCAAGTAGCAACATATTTCCTGAGCGTCTTCAAGGTCAGTTTCTGGTCATTACTGAGCCAAATTTATATAAAAACCAAGCCTTTGGAGTCCACCTCCTAAGTTTCAGGCAAAGCTATTCCTCCCTGAAATTGAGTGACAAGGCCCTGGCAGTGATGGCCACAGTGTCTCCCTGGGGCTGCCCGGTGGGCTTCTGCCAGCCCTCTCTAGGCAGTGGGTGAGCCTCGGCCAGCTGAGGGCCTGGCACGAGAGGATGCACAGGACTTCTGAGTAACTTCTCAGCGACCCACAGAGCAGGTAGACAGTGACACTTAGGTGCCCTAACTTGGCCTGGAAGCCTCATCCTGCCCCCACCACAGGTCTAGACTTCAAACCCTAGGTACCAGTCATTTTCAGTTGAAGTTATTAGGACAGTTGACTTTGGGGGGCTGACAACCCAGAATCTTTACTTGAAGCTGCATTTGCAGCCCTTATTTTGTTCTCTGTGATGAGCAGGGTCTTGCTAAGTTGTCTACCTGGACTACAACTTGGCGATCCTCCAGCCTCAGCCTCATAGAGTGCTGGAATTATGAGCACATGCCACTGTACACAGCAGGCCAAGTGCATTTCAGGTACAGTGCACTCTTCTACATACTAATACAGCTTCTTCTTCTTCTTCTTCTTCTTCTTCTTCTTCTTCTTCTTCTTCTTCTTCTTCTTCTTCTTCTTCTTCTTTTTCTTCTTCTTCTTCTTCTTCTTCTTCTTCTTCTTCTTCTTCTTCTTCTTCTTCTTCTTCTTCTTCTTCTTCTTTTTCTTCTTCTTCTTCTTCTACTTCTTCTTCTCTCTCTCCTCCTCCTCCTCCTCTTCCTCCTCCTCCTTTTTTTGGTGGAACCGAGTGTTGAACTCAGGCCCTTGTTCTTGCCAAGGAAGCTCTTATTCCACACAGCCATCTCTCCAGCTCTTAATCCAACTTCTGACTGAAAACCAAAATATTTTGAAAGGAAATAAAGGCCTATAACATCCTGGGATTCCCATGATACCCACTAAGTACATAGGAGTACCAAGAACTCATTATATCCTGAGGCACAAGTCAGGGTTTCAGTTACAAGCCACTTAGGATTGTAGGACATACCCCAGTTCTGGTGGTGCTGGTTGTTTTCCCAGCAGATGGGTTATGAGAAGAGCAGACATGTTATAGTACCATGGGAACAACCTTGAAGCTCTTCTAGCTCAGCTTTTAAAATATACTTCTTTGAACCCTTTCCCACTTGAAATGATGTAGGGGTGGACATGCACATCAGACATGTATTTGACTGATGCGAATTCATCATGCATTTGTATGCAAATAGTGCTAATGTCCTTTCAAACTGTACCCTTTTGGAAACTTTATTATGTACAGATTGCTTTCATAAATAATACTGCATATCTATGCCACATGTGTGAATTGTACTTTATGGATAACTTAAGGAATTACTACCATGATTTTGGCTAGATCCACTTTTTGCTGTAGGCAGCATCTTCTGTTTCTCATCATCACCACCCACTGAGATTAAATTACTTTCAACACTTTTCACCCACGGCTCCAGAATCCACAAAGTGCCACCAGCTAGTGTTAAATATTATTCATGACTCAGTCAGGTTAGCAGCTGCTTTTTTTTTTTTTTTTTTTTTTTTACTTCAAATTGGTAAAGCTCACATCATCCTCTGTTAATACTACATGTCCACCTCTGCTGGGGACTAGAAACTGCATTACTACAATAATACACTTCCTTTTCCATTCAGGCTTTTGAATGGCCTGAAAACTGAACCCTGTGTGTGTATGTGTGTGTGTCCGTGTGTCTGTGTGTCTGTGTGTCTGTGTGAATGGAAGGTGGGGTGTGATGATAGTGTCTATGACATATGGAGGCTTTGATTCCTGAATCATAACATTATCTTTGTAACATAAATCTGATTTTGTTGCTCATCTGTGCATAAATCTTGAGCAGCTCCCTGTTACTAGAAGGATGAATCCAAACTCCACTCACACATGACTCACAAATTCTGCATTCTTCACTTCTCCTCCCCTGCATCCACTCTGTTGTGCTCACAACAGACTTGCAGTCAGCCTTCTGGGTCATGGGGCTCTGTGTCACAGGTACAACCAATCTCAGGTCAGAAAGATTTCTTTTCTCAAACTTGCATCTAGTGGGGCTGGCCAAATAGCTCGGTGGATTAAAGTGCCTGCAAGCAGGCACAGGGGCTGGGCGTTTGATTGCTGGACCTGCCATGCAGGCCCTGCCCCCCAGGTGCACTGAGACAGTAATTGAGACTGGGTATGGTGGCGCGCACCTGTAATCCTAGCTCTTGGGAGGCTGTAAACAGGAGGATCACTGTGAGTTCGATCTAGTAGTGAGAACCTGAACACCCTGTAGTCCCTTCCATAAAACACAAAAACAAAACAACAACAAAAAATTGCATCCGTACTAGCATATATAGAGCCAAAATACTACTGTTTAAGTAATAGTTAATTGTAATAGGCAATGTAAGCAATGTAGAGGTGATGTGCAGGTGCTAGGATTTTCACAGAAAGGATCTGAGCATCTGCAGATATCAATTAATGTCCACCTGAGGACATCGTCTGCCCAACCTTTGCATACCAAGGGAGGGCTGCAGTGCTCACACTGTTGTGATTCACAACTCTGAGCCTCTGTCCCCACTGCTGTCTCTGCCAGGAATGCTGTGGTCCCCTGGGCCGTGAAGAGCTGATATATCTTGAATGCTGTGGTCAGCGATCGCTTCAGCCACACTTTCTCTTCCATATCTTCAGTGCACTCTTAGGTCTCCATATGAATCATAAACGAAATGGCCTCTTTAAGTATTACAGGGGGAATCAGGCTTGGTTTACCCTTGTTTTCTCAGGAGCTGGCATGGCACTGAGAATACATTTTTCTAAAAATGGTGAATGAGTGAGTGAAAGGTTGGCAAGCAGAGACACAATCTTAGAAATCATCTCGCTTAGGTTTTGCTGATCGGGGATCCAGAAATAAGCAAGACTGCTGTGCATTTCCTGTAAATAAACCTGAGGCTGTGATGAGTCTGAGTCCACTGCTTGTGGACATTTATGTGGTGGTTCATAGCACGCCTCATGCTCCTAAAGGAATTCAGGAGGAAATAGTAGGGTTACAAATTTCTGATAAAATTGTCTCCTCAAGAAGTTAAGGCCTATTTGTTCTTTGCTGCATGACAGAAACAAAAACTAAAGCCAAGGGGAATGGAGTCTTAGAAAGGAATAAGAGTAGACATGAGTGCCCCTGAAGTTCTGATGGATTTGGGCCTCAGCAGGAGGGACGCCGCCCAGAGTTCAGGTCATTCACCCCCAAGTTCAATGCAGAATTGACCAATGACAAGGAAGAGGTGGGTGCCGACTGCTGAGGTAGATTCTTCTTTCTGTGGAATCGTTCCCTAAACAGTGTCTCCATGAACTTAGCTCAGAGCCCAGGGAAGGTAACTAGTTTGTGGATTCCCTACTATTTGCAGCCAGCAGCTAAATTACAGCACTACTCACTGTGGCTTTTCCTTCCTTCCTTTCTGGCTTCATCAATTTCCATTGCATTTTCAACTGGATCAGTTGATTGCCATTTTGTTTCCTAATCTGGTGCTTGTGTAATGTGGCTGGCAAGAGTTAGTACATGCTTCTGGCTGCCCCAGGGATTCCTCCAGCACCACATTGACTGGATTAATCTACCAGGGTGGGCTCTAAAAGCACCTCCAGGTCTGATTCTTGAATGGAAGGCAGAACAGAGTCGAGAAGATCTGTTGGCATCATGGTCATTCTCTACATGATACAAATGGAAGTGGGTTGAAAATGCTCATCCTTGAAGAAATGACAAGAATCTAAAGTTGACTATTTGTATACTTTATTATAATGGTACAGTGAGACAGAATTATCAAGTGGGGGATATCAGTGCTTTAAGAGGGTAATTGGCCTTAACATTTATTTTTGCTGCCTTGGTCATATGAGAACATAGCTAGGCTTTCTCAACATTTGTGTAGCCCCAACTCAGGAGAGTATTTGGGCAAACTGAGGAAACCTGACCTGAGTTCAAGAGAGGTGAGCTCCACTAGCCAGCCTCCCAGTGAGTTCTTGTCAAAGGGCAGCCTGCTACCCAGGGCCTCTTCTTCCAAGTCAATAAATTACTTTTGCTGAGCACCAAGTATACCTCCAGTTCAGTGTTAAGGTCTTTTAATACATCACATTACTTACCTCTCACATCTCCAGGGACCTAGGGATTCTAGTACTGTTCCCACTGTAAAGATTCCCACTTGACTAGGAAATCAAGTCGGTGGGCCACATTCACACAGGACCCAACTAAGTCAAGACATAAAAACATGTGTGTCTAACTTCACAGCTAGAGTCACACATATGTGAAATAATGTCTTTTTCTACCACCAAAGAGTTCATTCATTCAACTCATTGATTCGACAGAATTCACTGAACACCTATTATACGTTAGTTGCTAAATGCGACAACTAAAATGGAAAGCAGGTACTGGCCTGCCTTCAGGCATTTGTAGCATGTAGCGAATGTATTAGGAATAACCAAAAGTGAAACTCTTTATTTTAGTGAAGACAACAGCATAATCTTTACTATTCTCTTCTTTTTCATCAACAGTATCTTCAATGTGATTCTTTCCTGAGCTTTCAATATATGCCAGGAGTTGCCTGGGGCCTCTTTCCCTCTAACCACCCTTTCAGGGAAACATGATATACACTTTGATGAGAGAAACTGCAACTCACAGAGGTAAGTGACTGCTGGAGTCACCCAGCTTTTAAGTATCAGTATTTAAATCCAGAAGTCATTCTAAAGCCTTACAGTTTTATAATAGTATCACTGAAGGACTCTGAGGTGACACTAAAACACACTTTCACCTCAGGATTTTTCAAGGGTCACTCTAAAAACAGTAAGGAGAAAGAGCTGAAGGAATAACATGCTGCTCTGCCCTGAGTGTGTAGTCCACAGGGCACTTGTGTACAACCTGTCATAGGACAGGGCTCTTGTTAAGCAGGTTGGTATCCTTTCTTCAGGTTTGTCTTGTGTACCCAGTATGGTTTTCTAGAGAAACACAATCAATAGAAAATATATGTATAATTATACCAGAGCATTCATTAGTTAGGCTTGCAGGACTAGAGGTGGGAGAATCCACAATGGACACTTGTCCTCAGGAGATCTGGAGAACACAGTAGCTGCTCGGGTTGAGAAGAGAGAAGCCAGACAGCAAGATGATCAAGGACTCGGCTCCAGCCCAAGGTCATAGGCCTGGAAACTCACAGGAGGTCATGCAGTGAGCATTTCCTTGGGAAGTCTGAAGAAATTGGAGACTTGGAGACTGACATTCAAAGGAGGCAGCAGCAAAGTGCTTGCCTCAAGAAGACTGGAGCTCCTCAGAACACTCACACCTCCTCCTTTTTTCCCTTTTTATTCCATTCAGGCTGCCAGCCTATTGGTTGTTGCCACCCATCTCTAGGACAGGCCTTCTCTCTCTATTTGCTGGCACATGTGTCAGTCATTCATAGACAGACTTAGAACTCCACCTTCTGATCTGCTGTGCATTTCCTCCATTCAAGTTGATGTGTCAAGATTAATGGTAACATCATTTTAGACTTACTGTACTTTACAAATACACTGAGGCTCAGAGAGATGAAGTAAGTTTCCTAAGATTCACATACAATAGCTGCAATAGTTAAGCCTGGTTCCACTTGATTCTAAATTCAATATTTTGGGAACATTACCCAGAGCATTCTAAGAAGTACTTATTTCAAAAGGTACTCAGGTTATGCCTTCTAAAAAGCACTTCTAACGTTAGCTGAAGGATGTAGATGGCTGCTTAGGTGCCAGCTTAACAAGGACTTGTTTTTCTTCACACTCATGGGATATTATTTTTCTCCTATTACAATTCTATTTTTTCTTCTTGCTTGGTAGGAAGATGGCATGTGTGTGTTTGATGGATGGAGCAATAAAAAGGAAAAAGCCTGCTCAGAGATGAAGGGATAGCAGGAAACTTAGGAGATCCATGTGGATCTGAGGGTGCTGGGTTCTGGCTTCCAGCAATCTCCCTTTATCTGCTCCTAGAACTCAATTTGGATGGACAGGAAGTGGGACAAGTCACCTGCAAGGAGAGGAGCCTCCATCTAAGTTCAGTTAAAGCTTTAAGTTTATATAATAATAGGCAAGAGCTCTACCACTCAGGACTTTTAAAGGGATGTTGCTGCTGGCATTAGGTTCTAACTCAGTTCCAAAAACTTGAGATAGCATGGATATAAGGAAGAATGCTGTGATAAGAACAATATCACTTATTAAGCACCTATTAATAGCTAGCAATTAGTACACACTTTTATTGCACAATGCTGGGATGTGAACCAAGGTCCTTACACAAGCTAGGCAAGCACTGTACCACTGAGCTCCACGTGGAACATTTTCATTCATTAACTCTGCTATGGTTTCAATGTGGCAAAAGAAAAAACAAAACTACCCCAATTTATTGAAGCTTGATCTCCAATGCAGTGGTCTTAAGAGTTGGGGCCTTTGAGCTAGATGTGGTGGCATGCACCTATAATCCCAGGTCTCAATCTGAACCCAGTCCAGGTAATTTAACAATATACTGAGACCCTTTCTCTAAATAAAAAGTAAAGTCTTCTGGACATACAGCTTAGTGTGAAGGCCTCAAGTTTAACCCCCAGTACCAAGAAAAAAATGGGGCCTTCAAGGAAGTGAGTGAATAGATTGCTGCCCTCAAGGAAGAGGTTGAAGAGGAAACTCCCCTCTGTGGCAAAGGAAGCTCCCTTCTGCCTTTTGCCATGTGGAAACACGGCCTCAAGGTGCCATCTTGGAAGCAGAAGGCAGCCCTCACCAGACACCAATGCCAGTGCGTTGGTCTTGGAGTTCCCGGCTTCCAGAACTTCAGGAAATGCATTTCTCTTCTCCACTCCCTGTGGGTGTGGTGTTCTGTTGGAGGAGTGTGAACAGAGTAAGGCAGATTCACAAGACCCTTGGTCTACTCTGCAAATGGGCACTGTTACGCTCTTTATAGACCAGGAGGTGGGGCTCAGGCACAAACTCTCTCCCAAGGTCATGGGGCCGCAGGACGGAGGCCTGGGATTCCAGTAAAGTTGAAGCCCAGCCAGCAGAAGGCAGCACCTGTGTATCCTGCTTAAACATGGTTTTCTCCCTGGTTCACAAGATTCTACAAAATGCAAATGATAAAATGTAAATAAAATCACCAGTTATTTATTTTTAATTATTTTACATGATTTTAAAAGTTATTTATTTGGTGCAGGGTCTCAATATACAGCTTAGACTCATAATGATCCTCCTGTCTCAGCCTTCTCAGCTCTGGGATTACAGGTATGCATCACCACACCTGGTTTCAGTGACTAGCTTGGCATACCTGTGGTTCTAGGGCACACTTGGTATGCAGTACCAGGGATCAAACTGGGGTCTTTGTGCTCGTGAGGCAGGTTCTTAGACCACTGAGCTATCTCCCTAACCCTTTATTTTTTGATGTTATTAGGATTTTTCTTTTTTAAAACGAATGTATCTTCTGGAGAGTATAGTATTATAAGCCTGATACTGGTGACAGTTCTGCTTTCTCCAAAGAGAAGACTTTCTTCTTTTATGTGTGGCTTTCTGCATTATCATCTTCCCACCATCACAGGAATATTTCTTAGAAAGCCTGTAATTGCAAAGGCCAATCATCCCCAAAAAACTTCGATTTAAAGTCCAACAGAATAGTACAGTGGTCATACTAGTGATTCAAAAATCCTACTTCTAGACTCTAATAAAGAAAATAGAAGAAAAGAAAATACATATGATGTCTTAAAATGTCTTAAAATTTTTCAGTTATAAAGAACAATGACATAAATATTATTGCCTATAGTATAAATTATATGTTTAACATATAACCCTGATAGTATTATATGTTAAATATATAATTTATATATTAAATACGTAAGAATATATTTTAATGGCATGCATGACAATCTATTCACTGTTTATTTATACATTAAAAGGGTTGATTGAAGTCCATAGATTGAAATTTAAATGAGAGTCCACCTGTATAAAAATATAATGAATGCAGAGCATTTATAATTATTTATGTGTATTGTTATGAAAGGTAATTATTTTAGATGAAACTAGGCTATGAAACCATATATGCTACTGCTTTGCAAAACCTTATATTAACTGCTTTTTCTTTTTTGATGTATTTGCTACAGGCTCTCACTATGGAGCTTGGACTCGTAATGATCCTCCTGTTTTCAGCCTCCCCAGCACTGGGATCGCAGGCCTAAGTCACCACACCCAGACTCAGTGGCCAGCTCAGCACTCCCGAGGGCGGGGCTGATGCAGCATTCGGTATGGTAATTGTTAAGAGATAAAACATACACACATACATTCATCCACATAAAGTGATTCTAAATGTGACGGCTCTATCTGTGCCTTGACTCTAAAGTACACGTACAGATGAGCGGAGCGGCCTATGCACCTATATGGAAGATGAAAGGAGCCAGTCTCTCAGTGTAAGAGACTTACCTAATTATGTATGTGTTAAATAGCTTTTGAATATTTTATCAATGTGTATTATTTTATATTATAAAGCTATTTTTAAAACACTGTTGAAGTTTGTGAGGGCTTCAAATTATTTGCTTCAAATTCTGCATTTCGTAGGAAGGACAACTGACTGGCTACAGATAGCTCAAAGCAGGATGGGAGCCCAGCCCTGCGCTGTCCTCCCCTCGGGCACGGCTCTGCAGGGGCTTCCTTGGCTGCCCTTGCGACCAGGTTTCGGCTGGCCTCTTACAAAATCTCCAGACTCACACTGGACACCCCTGGTTCACGGCACTGCCCAAGCTGGGATCACCATGCTCTAGGTTCAAAGCCGAACACTGCTTGAAGGTGACTGAACGATGCTAGTGTGGACAGTGGTGCTTTCAGATGTGAAATCTGGGCAGAAGTTCGCACCAGGCAAGTCCTGCTCAACAAGTACCAAAGGCAGTGAACAGCAAGAATACTGGTCAGTGTCAGCACCATTTTGCGCCACAGTTTGGGCTGAGCTCTGTGCATCTCCTGGGGACAAGAGGGACAAGTTACATGAAGATCATATACTGTGTGAACAACAGCTATCTGAGGATGCGCAGTGCCCAATCTGTACAACTGTACCATGGGGTCCTGGGTACCCAGGCCCATGCAGGACAACCTCATGAAAAGGGAGTGGCCTTGAGATTGGCAACTCTGGACAAAGTCATCTGTAGAGATTTACTATCATCATTTACTAACATCCTAATAAGTTGTTATAATGTCTATAGTGACTAGTTAATAGATAAGACTGCACCTACAATAATCAAGGATATTCCTACTCCTCTCTCAACTCAAAGAAACTCTATTAACTGAAAGACGATGTTTCAAACATCTGTAGTGCACCCTTTTGGATACCATGTACATTTCTGTTGAAATGACTCACACCTTCTCACGGTAGTTCCTGAGAAATATGAAAATTATGTACACATTGTAGAATGCTGTGGATGACATGAATCTGCTTTCTCTTTGACTATTTACATTTGTGAAGAACCTGTCTTTTTTTCTGAGATATTTCTTTTTTTTTTTTTTTAATCTTTTTGAGACAGGGTCTCACTATGCAATTCAGGTTGGCCTTAAGCTCACTTTCTAGCTCAGGCTGATCTCGAACTCACAACAATCCTCCTGCCTCAGCCTCCCAAGTGCTGGGATTACAGGCATGTGCCACCACACCTGGCTTTTTTCTGAGATATTCCTGATGCTGAATTTCAAACTGGGTGCACTGGATTTACTCTCAGGTTTCACATAGAACTCTGGATTTGTTCAGTTTGATTTTTTTTTTTTTTTTTTGGCAGAACTGGGGATTGAACTCAGGCCCTTGTACTTGCTAGGAAAGCGCTTGTTCTCCTGAGCCATCTCCCTGGCTCCCAGTTTGATTTAAGAAGTCAGAATTGAAATACTCACTCATTTGTGCATTTACTTGTTTGTTTTGTGATGCTGGGAATTGAACTCAGGGCCTTTCCACTGAGCTACATCCCCAGAGACAGGGTCATGCCAAGCCACTAAGTTTCTAGGCATTGCTTGAATTTGTGGTCTTCCTGCCTTGTCCTTCTGGAGTGCTGGCATTACAGGTGTGCACTATTATACCCAGCTTTAGCATTTGCCTTTCTTTTTCTTTTCCTCTTTCTGTCCTCTATGGCTTGAAATTGGCTGGGAAAGTAGATGAACAAAGCACATTGAAGACGATGGCAGTCTAGTGTCTCACTAGCCCCAGGAGCTATTTACAACTGGAAGATGATTAGATGGAGCCTTGATGGTGCTAGGTTGGAATTAGAATATTGGAGTTAACATACAAACCCATTGTCTGATCATGTGCACAAACATATACTGACACAAATGTATGTACATAAATATATCCATGTGCATATTTCTAGCTCTATTGAGAGAGCTGAGAAGCATCCACAACCCAGTAGCAGTGAGTACAATGAGCACTCAGATCTTCATATCTAAATTTCATCTGTTTTCTAAGTGTTCTGGTAAAGTGGCTACTTTCAGGGTCAAGACAGAGAAGGTTCAAGGTAATCCGGGTACATCTTGTTTCCCCAGAAGGAAATGCTCAATGGGCAATGGCTTAAAGCTTTCAAGAGCCAGATTGAAGGAGCTGCCACTTGCCAACAAGAGACATTTTGAGCTTAAAATTAACAAGACAAGAGATTAAAATCCATCAAATAGGAATTAATAACTCTATAGTGACATACATAAATAAGTAATAAATGAGAGCATGGAGATGAAAGATTGAAGCGTGACTCATTGGTGGATACCAAGGCTGGTGAGTGGAAATTTGACAAGAAATGGGATTTAGATTTAATGCTCAGAAACTTCACCTACAAAATACTTATGAATTATAATCAAGAACTTAAGGTGAAAAACCATGGACAACAGCTCAACTCAAGAAATCAAAGTTGACGACATTGGTGAAGACCCAAGCTGACATCATGCACCTCCTGTTGTGATGCACTCACAGGAGCACAGCCTCATTTCTGGGATGCCCAGTCTGGAATGTGTGGCCAAAGATTAGCAAGAGGAAACCTTGGTGCTCCCATGCAGAGTGAGAAGCTTGTAGGTCCTGAAAGTGCAAGAGAGGAGAAACACGAGACCGACTGAGAAACCATTTCAGATCAGAAGAGCCCAAAACACGAGGATGAAGTGCACAACAAATCCTAGGACCAGAAAGGAAAACAAGCACACTGCCACACTGGCAAACTCTGAAAGGGATCTGGGCATCGCATCCACGGAGCCATGTGGGAGAGTGGGATGCTGCTTTCATAGGATGTTGCTGTTTTTCTCAAATGTACACTGGGGTGTTTAAGGACAATGGAATATCCTGTTTGGTGTGCTCTCGGCTTAAAAGCAAGACTAACGATAACAGAAATGCACCAGAGAGCATAGAAGGCAGAGACAGTGTAAAACAGCATTGATAAGGGAGTCTAAGATGAGGAGATTCAGGACATATTTTAACGGCATGTTTTTGGCAAATTTCCTTAAGTTTACAATTAACTTTTTAAAGTTATCTTAAGAAAATTTAAACAAATATGTAGGGAAAACAACAATGGTTTTCTTATGGTAAAAACTTTTTAAAAGTCTATTTATTTATTTATTTATTTATTTATTTATTTATTTATTTATTTATTTGGTACAGGGTCTTGCAATTTAGCTCAGACTCATAGTGATCCTCCTATCTCCGCCTCCCCAGTAATGGGATTACAGGCATACACCACTACACCTGGTTTTGGTGGCTGACACAACATGCGGTACAGGGGATTCAACCCAGGTCCTTGTGTTTGCCAGGCAGGCACTTAGACCACAGAGCTATCTCCCTAGCCCATGGCTTTCTTATAGAATATTAAAAATGGTAAAATAAATATCAATGTTATAGCCCACCATTTAGATACCAAGCACTGTGATACTTTCTTATTCTTAGGGGATCTGTCATGGTTTGTGTCCGGAGGCCCCTCCAAAGCCTCATGTGGCTGTGGGGGTCTGACCTTCCTCCGGATGGCTGAATCCAGTTGGTGACTGGTTCACTGTCTAATGCCAGGATTGGGGTTATAGTGTCACATCAACCCTAGATCAGGCAGCCTACACACATAGTCTACATAGGGGAGCAAGACAGGTTTGCTTTCCACCTCTTGCTAATATTTTTGATATTTTCTGCTCCTGCGAACATTGCCCTCTGCCAGGCCATGTTGCCTTGGGGCCAGCCAAGGCTGAAACCTCTACAAGCTGTGAGCTAAATGAACCTTTCCTTCCTTAATTCTGGATGTCATATATTTTGTCTCAGCAATGAGAAAAGTAACCAAGACAAGAACCATGTAGAAAGATGCTCTTTTCTCTTTTAAGCAGGGCATCAGAGATAGAGATTCAGTTACCTGCCCTAGGTCATTCCTCTGGCTAGGAGAGGGACTGGACAGGAGAGGGCCTGGGCAGCCTGCACCTGAGCCCACATGCTCAGCCATGCCATGCATGTGTGAGTGGGCACATGCACTACACTATTCGGATTATGATGAAACTCTTTTTGGGGGGCTTAACCTGTGCTACATGCACCCCATTTTCTAAGCTCTCACCTTGTGAGGTTAGCACAATGTAATCTCCATGTTGCACTTGAGACTCAGAAGCCACCATGAAAACTTTACTGCACACAGCTAGAGACTGTGGAGTTTGTACTTTGAACTCAATTCATTCTGGTTTCAGAGACCCTTCTCCTTACATCAGAAAAGGGAAATGTCTGCTGAAGTACAGCAGTACACAAATGTCAAGGGATCAGTGACCACTTTTAGGTTCCAGGCCTTGGAACCATGTTATTCCTGAATTTCTCTGATTAGTGCTCAAGAAGTGTGCAGGGCAAGCTTGTTGTCAAGCATGGGAGGCGCAGTGCCTTTAGGAGAAATTCAGGAGCCTGTGAAATATTGCAATTTGTAAGCCAGCTTACAGAATGAATATAATCCATCTTGCATTACATTTGTCCTAATAACCAACTAGTAATCAAATATAATCTTTATTGCTTTTTTATGAAGGAAGGGATTGTAAAGATGGAAGTGCTTAGAGCCTGAAAAAGCTACAGGATAGCCCTGCAAGTGTTAAAATATCAACAGTAATCAAAATATACCTTGCAGGGTGTATGCAAAACATACTTGGTAAATGAACGGTGGCTCATTCCGGATGGATTGCATTACCTAAGATCTACTTCGAGGGCCAAATTGTGATTGTACTGACTTCATGAAGTGGGAGAGGATTAGCCACACAGTAAAAAGAATATTCGGTTCACGAAGAGAAAATATTAAACTCATATCTCAGAGTGGCAGCAAGATAAGGGCAATAAGACCTGTGTGTACCTCGGCAGATGTCTGCTTACTGTAATCTGAGGGTCACGAGCTATTTGACTGCAGATTGTTTAGCCTCTGTGGGTGATAATATCACACAGTGTCAACATTTTAACTGTTATTCTATTGCCCACCAATTGAAAGTCAGGCCACGTGGAAGAAGTTGACTGTTTCAATTCTGTGGTGTTTTCTGTCAGTTAGGGCACATTTTACTTTCAGTAAAGGAAAAACTCAACTGAATTGTCCTCAGCCCAAAGGGAAGTTATTGAATCACACAACCCAAAAGACCAATGTTAATCTAATTTCAGGCATGGCTTGTTCAGGCTCAAACAGAGTAACCAGGTCCTAGTTCCTCTCCAACTTGGCTTAGCTGTCCTCTGTGTGTTACTCTCCTCTTTCTCAGACTGTGAGCCATAGCAAGATGGAGACAGTGGTTCCAAATCCAGGGAACAAGAACCCCTACCCCAGCATCCTCATGAAATTCAGGATTCATTAGACCAGCTTGGGAAACACGCTTGACCACTGTGGATGGTGCTCATTAGACAACCCTGGAGTTATAAATTCTGCCTCAGGCTGAAACTGGAGAAAAACTGGATCTTTCAGTAAAAGTCAGAAGTAAAACCAGTCAGCAAAATGAAAACAGAAGGCTCCATATATCCTTACACACTCCTCAAGCTAGGACTTGAGTCTTCAGTGCCATATCCCTGGGGGTATTTGGAAGTTGAGAGTTAGAGACTTGGCCTGCCCAGTCAGAGCACCCGGCTCATTCCTTCACATGTGGGACAAATGCTTTAGCTTTTCTAGTCCTTGATTTCCTGAGCTATGAGTTGAGATAACAGCATTTCCTTTGCAGTGCTTCATGAGGCGAAACAGGTGCCAGCATGCAGAGTAACCAAAAAAAAAGGTAAATTAATTTGCTACTCATTTTGGCACTCAGGCACAGCACAGGATGCACCATGTGATTATTAAAATAAGTGAAAATGTTTTATGATGAAAAGTTATTTTCATCACCTGTAGAATCAAAAGTAAGCTGATGTTTTATGAATTATACCATGAGAAATATGACATATGATGGTGAAAAATTAAATATTTTTTTAAAAAATTAAGCTTATTAATCAATCCCAATATGTACTGTTTAGATACTGATTCACATTTTATAAAATGTCACTCTCATGGGACTTTTGGAAAAGTTTCATTATTTAGATATCTGATGATAATAAAGAGCCATTATTCATGTTATTATCAAGGGGGTAACATTGAGAGTGCATTTTAAGGGTCCTAATTGCTTAGGGATAAATATTGCAATATCTATGAAATGATGAGCACAGTCTGTGAGATTTCTTTTAGAACAATGAAGTGCTGTATGGAAACAACTGGAGGATGGCATACACACACACTGAACTATTCTCACAGCTTGTGCATTAAAAATGCTAAAAAGAAAGAAGTACAAAATCAGGACAAAGAGCAACTCGGATCCCACCCCATCACACTGCAGCCAGAACATCAGGGCTGTTGACGAGTCAAAGAGCTTTATCCCAGGCACACATCCTTACTGGCTGGTAAATTCTGGCTCTGTCTGGGGCAGTCACCTGCATCTTCCTTCAATTTCTTCCCTTGCAAGATGAGTTATGCCATGTCCATAGATTTTTAGCTTTAAAAATTTCAGGAATTTGCATTTCAAGGACGGCTAGTGATGTGGAGCATTTTTCATATATTTATTCACTTCTTTAATTTTGTCCTCTGAGAAGTGTATGATCATCTCAGATGCCCATTTCTGTATTGGGTCTTTAAATTTTGGGGCCCTAATGTTTTTAATTCCTTATAAATTAAAACAACCTTGAGATACTATCTCACTCCAGAAAGAATGGCTATTATAAAGAAATCAACCAACAACAAATGTTGGAGAGGCTGTGGGGAAAAAGGAACCCTTCTCCATTGCTGGTAGGAATGTATACTGGTACAACCATTGTGGAAATCAGTGTGGAGAGTCTTTAAAAAACTAGGACTGGAAATCCCATTCAACCCAGCTATCCCCCTACTGGGAATTTTCCCAGAGGTACTGAAAATGTCATATCATAGTGATATATGTGCACCTATGTTTATAGCAGCACAATTAGTGATAGGGAAATCTTGGAAATAAGCACAATGCCCATCACCTGAGGAATGGATGAAAAAGATGTGGTATTTTTATACAATAGAGTGTAAAAAATTGGCTATAATTGAGTATTACTCAGCTATAAAGAACAATAAACTTGAAGCCTTCATATTTAAATTGATGCACTTGAAGATACACTCATAAGTGAAATAAACAAGACACACATGTGTAAATATTGTATAGTCTCCCTGGTGTAAGATCTCAAAAGAAAAAGAAAAAAAAAATAGAAAGGTATAACACAATTAAAAGGAAAGGGAAAACTTGAGGATTAGACAATGAAGAGGGGGCAAGGAGAATATGTACAAGATGTTTAAGACAATGATCCTTAGAATCTTCAGCAGGTTTTCAGAACTAGCATTTAACTGATAGGTTTCTCATCCTTACTAACTATATATGCTGATACCTGTGAACTAAGCAACTGCACTGAAGACAATAAGATGTAATACTAGGTTCATGCTTGAAATGCCTGTCAATCTGCCCTCCTAAGTACGTACTGCTTGTCATGACATAGCAATCACTGCCACACTGTCTCTGAAGTAAATGTTTGTTTTTAAAAAAGACTAATAAATGAAAACAAGATGCAAGACATAAACATCACAGGACTATCCTGTTGTAATACTGTATATGGTTAGATTTCCAAACTCCTGTGTAAAAATATGTACTTGTTTATTCCTATTTTTTAAATTAAAAAAAATTCCTCATATTCTGTAGGAATTTAAAAGTTAACATATCAATACTTGATGGAAAATATCTTTTTCATATTATGCATAAGATGTTTGATATTCAGATAGATAGTGAGGTTAAGTTCAACTGCCTATGTTTTATGGTAATAACAATAAGCTTCTCTTCTGGAGTGTTAACAACCTAAATTTTTCAGACCAAAAATTAGACAAAAAGAGGGACTGGAAGGACAGCCAACATTTTTGCCCTAGCCTTTCAAGGTCAGTGAAGACTCAGGATATAGGAGAACCTGTACTCTAATATCCCGTAATTCAGTTATGTCACAAATTTTCTGATCAAGGAGGTTATGCGGCCACACAGGAAAGTGATGGATGATGTAGAGTGTGCCTAAGGAGAATCACACAGAGAGACAACATTCTCTCGGGTTTCACAGAGAGCAAATTGGTTAAGCAATGGCCGTGACTCATCCACATGGCTGACACTGACAAAGGATCTACAAACTGTGGTACGAGGTTTCAGGGTAATCCTGAGGGGGTTTGACTGACCTTGTCAGACACAAAAGTTACATTTCTTGTTATATAGGTTGTGCTTTATCTTGGTCTTAACCATCCACCTAAAAGTACAAAAATGAAGCACAGTTTCAGCCATATTAATATGCTGAACTGTGAAAGGCTTAAGTCAACTACTTCTGACATCTCCAGTCCTACAGATAACCACTACTATTATGGGCTACTGAACTATACTGGATTATTTTGCTGAATTCATGTGCCTAGAATAGTTCAATAGCAATGGAATGCCCATCTCTGACAAAACTAAAAAAAGAAAAGGAGATACAAATGAAACACTATTTTGTATCTGTATATATGAAATAGTTAGGATAGATATACTGCTACTTTATCTTAATTAAATGAGAAGAAAGATTTATACTAATACTGTTTGGACAGGGTATCATGTCTGTGTCATGTACTATGAATAACCACTACAAAGATAACAGTATGTAATGTATTAGTTATTGAAACTGTCCTACTAATCATTTTTGAAACTGTCTCATTGCTATTTTTTCTCAATAAAATTAATTTTTAAAAATCCAAAAAAAAAAAATTCAGGAAGAGAAAGAGGAACTTGAAATGCTCTACAGAAGCCTGGTGTGTACTAGATCACAAAAGAACAGGCTGGCCTGAAAGGGAGGGTAGCAGGAAGCAGAGAGAGAGCTCTGGGGACCCTGCAAGCCCCCTGCTGGCCACACTGTGTGATTAAGCTGTCCTGCCTTCTCAGTGTTGCTGTCTTGGGAAAAGCTGTCTTGATTGCTCTGGTCTGCTATTGTTATCACCGGTCTCCTTGTCTCAAGGCCCTGGTCGCTGGTCATTGCCATTGCTGCAGGGGATAGCAGCCCCCAACTGCCCGGTCCTGGGCTCCTGTTCCCCTGAATACTGTGCAGGCATTTTAGCCACATCTAGGCAGGCTTTTTCAGGCATCCAGATTTAAAACCCCAAATCTCAAACCAACCCATTGTTCTGTCTTTCAGTCCCCAGCCAAAAGAACAATACCCAAATGCACAGTCTGTTCATCTTAATCTGCCCTGCTTTACAGTCCCACTTCTCCACTCAGTTTGACTCCTGCCCAGCATTGTGTTGGTGTTTCCAGAATCCAGATCCATCGACGCCTGCCCCATCCAACTGATCCCATTTCGGTGATGCTTCCTGGTTACGCTTGACCTTACTTGTGTGCCTTTTCCTCTGTGAGGTGATCCCTTTCCCAACTGTATTTCATGCACACAGTAGGACCTTTCATCTTTCAGACCCTAATAAGTACTTGGTTAGTTCTTTAGAGTGAATAAAGAGTTCAAAACACAGACTGAAACTTCCATTTTTTTGTGGAACCAGGGACTGAACTCAGACTCCTGAATTTGCCAAGAAAGCATTTATTCTACAGAGCCATTTCGCCAGCCCCCAGACTGAAACTTCTTAAGGGGTTTTCCAATCCATATATTTTGCATGTGTATTTTGTTATTTATATACAAATAATTTCTGGCATGAAATATTTTATGGTATTCAAAAGTTACTTGTAACAGTCATTGTAGCTAGATATGGTGGCACACACCTATAATCCCAGCACTTGGGAGGCTGAGGCAGGAGGATGGTTGAGAGTTCAAGACCAGCCTGGGCTACAAAGTGAGCTCAAGGTCAGCCTGAACTGCATAGTGAAACCCTATCTCAAAAAGATATAAATAAATAAATAAGTAAATAAATGTCATTGTTAACTACTTCAAAGCACTGAGTCTTCCTTTTCAGGAAAATTACATTTTTTGTAGAATTAGAGGAGAATCAACATATGAATAGGCTTCAAAACATCAGTAGTTTTATGATTGGGAAAGCTCATGTGTATTTCCTGAGAGCCTTTATGTATCTGGCACTGTGTCAGACATCTGTGGGAATAAGGTACGAGACAAAGATTTGGTTAGGTTGTAAAGGAATTCTGAGGGCTTTTTTTTTGCTAGAGAAAACCTAAAGCACCCTCAGGGCTTTATGGTTTGGGAGCTACCCCTTGGTGCCAGCTTAGATCAGTAATTCCCAGGCATTTGTGTCTGGATCAGTTGTGACACTCACCATATTTAAGGTTGGACATTGTAACTAGATAGAGTTCAAGGAGGTCTTCCCAAAGAAGAGATGGGAACATCACCTCACCGCTTTCTCCTACAGAGTAAGTTCACCAACTCTTGCCAAGAAAAGTATTTCAGGACACCTCCATGAGAGGCACGGGCAGTTGGTCAGGCAGAATCAAAGAATGCATACCCAGAAATGAGAGTAGGAGCTCAAGGGTGAGACTACATCATGATATAGGATGGGGGATATTCATGTGGCCTTGGGGTGTTCTCAAAACAATGATCTAGGACAGTGGTAGTGAACCTCTTAGACCGCCCCATGGCAACGGAAAGCCTGCTGCAGCACGTGTGGCCTGGGTTCACCTGCTCCTCTGGGATGTGCATTCCCAGCACTTGTCAGGTTATCCATTTGTGGTCTGGGTCAGGATGCAAATCATTAGCATGCGTTTGAAGGTTACAGATAAAGTTCCCAATTAATAGTGTCATCTCCCTGACAGTTGAAGTCTATGGAATGTGTGACTTAATACTCTTTGAAGAAAACTTCAGGCCTCATTTGCTGACTTATTTCATCCTATGACTGTCAGGTCTTCCAGGAGGGAGAAACTTAGAAGGAAAAGTAGGCTTGAGGTGGAAAAGGCACTGTGATGTGGAGCATCTATTCACATTCTTAATTAGTTTTCCTAAGCTTGTTGATAGCTGTGAGATCCACAACTTTTATTATATAATTGTTCTGAAATTATCTATAGAGATTTTCTTTTGGGGCAGGATTTCCTAATGTCCTCTCACGCAGTTCAAGTTCAGTTATTGTCATTGAGAAGAGTGCCAAGCATTAGGCAACCATCAAACTACTGCTAGCTACAAGGACATGGCTGTCCCTGGAAGGAACCACCAACAAAGTCACCACAGAAGCCTGAGGCCAGGCATGGGAACCTCTTCAGATTCTCAGATGTTAGGGCCTGTGTTACATGAACAAATTCGCTTCTCATTGACTGTTGTGGTCTGAATATGCCTGCCATAATCCATACACAGAAATCCTAACCTGAAGGTGATATAGCAGAGGAAAGGCCTTTGGAACATGTCTTAGTTACTTTCTCATTGCTGACACAAAACACTATACATATAAAGTTAAAGGATGAAAGTGTTTCTTAGCTCACAGACTGTAGAGGTTTCAGTCCCTAATTGGCTGGGTCCAAGGCTGGGTGGCACAGCATACAGGCACCTCAGAGTCAGTAACAATGGTAGCAAAGCAAGCAAGGAACCTCCATCACTTTTTCTGTTCCTGACACTTTATTCAGGTTACTTGTGGCCCATAGTACCCGGGCCCTTGATCCGAGTGCCTATGAGCCTACCATTGCACCATGGCACCATGAGTCAGTTTCAAAGTCATGCACTCTAGATCCAGCCATCTCTGAAAAAAGCCCTCAGTATCACTGCATGGGACTTTGGGGAGACATCTAAGCACAAGACCTAGCCTGCTTCCCTGGCTCCCCCAAACATTTATATCCATCCTTTTATGCAAAATGCATTCATTCCATCTCCTCCAAAAGCTGCTGAAGGCCTAACTATTCAGCAGTGCTCAGAAGTCCAAGTCCTCGCATTGCACCATGAATCAATCACATGCTCTAGATTCATCTACCTCTGAGAAAGCCCCACCCATGGCTGCATGTGACATGAGGGGCTTCTCAGCACTATTCAGATGAAGCAGCAAACATTAGGACTTTGCCTCTGTCTCCTGGGAAGCAATGACATGTTACAGGAAGATGGTTCACAGTCAGGCCTCTGCCCTGGGCAGTGTTGGAAGTTGGCTGCATATGGATAGGAAATGGCGTAAATCACAGGAAGCATATATCCTGATAATGCCCTGGAGTCAGGCGGCAGGCCCCAGCCCTCTCCACCCTGCCACAGCCTTCGCTTCTGTGCCTGGGCTGAGAGAGTCACCCACACAGGCAGGATGTCCCATGTGCCACATGCTGGTCACTTCAGTAGCATCTGCTCTGCAGAGACACAGCTGCAGGGGTTGACCCACATGGGGCTAGCACCCAGGGCACCAGAAATATTTCTGGAAGTTTTCTAGCCCTAGCGGAAGGTTTCAGGGCCAGTCACACACATCTTGCACCTTGAGGTCCAGGTGATATAGGGAGACCCAAACTCAGGAAATGGGCTCATTTTTCCTGCTTCACCTTTTGTTGCTGAAGCGGACAAAAGGAAGAGCTAGACAGAAGGTGCAGAGAACACATTTGCCATGTGCATCTGTACAGAAAGAAGATGGACACCGAGCAGCACAGGAAGAGGAGCCTGTCATCATACATGCTCTAATGGCCATAGCAAAGTAACCAGAAACAGAGTGCATTCAATTTTCATAATTTTAACAATATGCTATATAATCCAATATATAAAACATAATTATCTCATCATGTAATCAATGTAAAAGTCATCATTAGATTTCTCTATCTTTTTGGTACCAGATCTCTAAATCCCAGGTCTCTTTCCAGCTATAGAACCATGAGGCAATTACACATGTCCCTCTTTTTTATTTTTTCTTTAAAATCTGTACGATAAGGCAAATGACACATAAACTGTAGATATTTTAATGTCTACAAAATACTGAGAATGACATCTGTCATATTGTAAACTCTGTTTGAAAAAGATCACAGAATAAGTTCTTTATAAAGTTGAGTCTACCTTCCTTGGAAACAGCCTATTATTAAAACACTGAGTGCTCTGATACTGATTATTTGACCTTTTGAAGAAGTAGCAAAATATAGTTGTAGTGCACAGGAAATTCTGTACATTATCCAGGTCATGGAGATGGTTGTTACTCACTGAAGACTGTGGAATTCCTCCTCCCTCCTATTAGCCGGGCACCTGTCTTTTACTTTTGTGCTTGAGGGAGGGTCTCACTATGGAGTGCAGGCTGGCCTTGAACTCCCTTACATAGCCAATGAGAGATGTTCCTGTCTCAGATTCCCAAGTGCTGGGATTACAGGCATGTGCCATCACACCTGGTTTACCTAAGCATCTGATCCATGCCTGTTGCTGGCACTCTTCAGGATATGTTCAAGGACCTGGTGAAGATCACCAGGCAATGTGTGAAAAAAGGGGGATCCTGGGTTAAATTCAAAATTCCTGATGAAACCAATGCAATGAGGTTTATTCTGTGTAGGTCTTTATTATATTACTGTGTGCAGATAATCCCCAACAAAGGCACAGTATAAAATGTTTCCTATCCTCCTTTCCCTCAACATGTCTGGGACTAGTGCTGTGCAGAGGACTTCAGGAAGCACCATTTCACACTTTGAGCAGTAGTTTCAATTGCACAGTCTTTGGGAATGGAAAGTCACTGTTATTTGCCATCTCAGTGATCTCAGGCTTCAGCCAAAAATCTTTTGGATCTTGGATGTCCGGAATGGTTTGGAAAAATCTTTCTCAATGGTTTCTTCCCTGGAATAAGTGGACTTTCTGTTTGTTTAATGGCATCTGGACCTGAAGAATGTAACACCAAGGGATCATAATCAAGTGGCAAGAGTCAGAGAAAACATGAGGTAAAACTATCAGAACCCAAGGCCCTTTTCTGAAAATTGTGTATGCTTCAGTTTTTAGTTCTATGCCATTTATTACCAAATGAGTTATCTCACCATTTCTGGGTATCAAACTCTGAGTATGACGTAGCTTGGCTGCCTGCCTGCTTATGTGCAGCCCAAGGGCTGGGGTCTTGGCAGAGGCTCAACTTGGAAAGAGTTGACATCCAAGCTTTTGGGGGTCTTGGCAGTATGGTGGTCTCCATTATCCATTGTTTCACTTCATATGCTTTCTAGCTATCTGTGGTCAGCTATAGTCTAAGAAAATTAAGTGGAAAATTATGGAAACAATGTACCAGTTTTTTGGTGTGTTTTTTTCCAGTAGCATGATGAAATCTCACACCACCTTATCGTGCACTGCCTCACACTTGAACTGTGCCTGTGACCTGACACAACATGGGTACGCTGTATGTGCTGCCTGCCTGTTAGTCACGTCATATCCACAGCAGTCATCACCCTGACTGCTACAGTATCCCATGCTGGTGTTCAAGTGACACTTATTTTACATTCTGATAGCCCCAAAGTACAAGAATAGTGGCAATTTCATAACAGTATATTGCTATAATTATGCTATTTATTATTGAACTCTTACTGCACCTAACTTTTAATTTAAATTTTATAATACCTATACATGTATAGGAGAGAACATAGCATATAGATTTGGGGGTCTTGAACCTATGCTGCACCAATAAGCAGGGGCACCACATTCATTCCCTTGCAGCTGTAGGAGTCATGGCTGCTTACTCCTGCAAAGCCAGCAGGGACGCTTCCCCTCCTTTTGCAGCACTGCCTCAAGATTGACTACCTGCTACCTATGCTGTGTTCTATTGGTTAGAAGCAAACCACAGGTCCTGAACCCGCTCAGGAGAGGGAATCGCCTTTAGCATAGATCATGGAGTGGCACTTTAGACTCATGTCTGCTCTGGTGCATTTTCTAAAATCCTGAGTGTTATGTCGCATTTCTGGCACACTGAAATCTGATGAATGCTTGCACCCAGTTATTTCTTTATATCATTCGAGTCAACTGATCTATGCTTGTTTTTAAAGCTGTGCCCTCCTTCTGAGTCTTTTTGAATGGATTTTAAAGTAAAAGGCAAGGCTGGTATTGCTTGTGACTGTCCCCAGCTGCTCATGTGGCTCTCAGTGTGACCTTTAATGTGCTGCATACAGGTGTGAGAGAAGTTCTGGCCTAAGTCAGGCTGTTCCCTCCGTGCTGGGTGATCTTCAGCCAACTGCTCATGAAATGGTGTCCTTCTGTAACATTCATGGATATTGTAGATATAATGCATGTAAGTACAGTTCCTAAGATGCAGTTTATTTATTTATTTTTGTATTCTAGGGAAGAGTGTACAGGTTGTTCAGGGTCTCACTACTAGACCAGACTTGTAGTGATCCTCCTGTTTTCAGCCTCCCAAGCACTGGGATTACAGGGGTGCACCACCACACCCAGTCTCAATTGCCCTCTCAGCATGCCCCAGAGGCGGGTCTGGCACAGCAGGTTGAGATGCAGTTAAATGAGACAAACTTATCAGCATATATAAAAAAAGTAGTAATAAGTTTACAATCAGGTTAAGTAAAACTGGGGTTCTAGCCAAAACAAAAGGATTTTAAATTCTTCTCAACTGCTTCATTTTTCTATTTCTGCTTATTACCCTAGGTTCTCATAGGAAAGGAAGCGATCTAGCAAATAGAGTCTAATTTATTGCCTGACATATAGTAGTAGTAGTAGTAAGTAGAACTGAAATAATAGCAAAATCTGATGGTGTTGTTACTGGAAATTCATGAGGTGAGAGAGAGGAGAGAACAGCTCTATTAAATTTGGGTTTTTAAAAGTTTTTTTGGTATAGGGTCTCACTACCCAGGGACTGGGGATCGAACTCTGGCCCACTATGCTTGACTAAGCAGGTGTTTAGTCCACTGAGCTATCTTGCCAGCCCTTTAAATCAGTTTTTTAAGATGATTTTCATTGCTACAAATTCATTTATCATAATTTAATCTACACTTGTATAATTCTTTATCTGTAATAACTTATAATTAATCCAATTTATTGAAATAAATGAGCTGTTTATTTGGGATAAACAGTTGAAATAATCATGTTTACTTTTCTAAAGGATTCAAACACCTGATGTTGGATTCAGGGTTTACAGGGGAAAAGATTCAGTACAGGACACATAATTTATAGGGTTATTTTATAATATTCATCCTAAGAGTTAAATGCAAAAGTGTGTGGGAGATCTGTCCATCGCTAGAGACCCAAAGAATCCAGCTGAGGGGCTGGATCCGGTCGTAATGTCCTGCCTGAGTCCAGCTGAAGACCCAGGGCCCACAGCAATGTCCTCTGGGAGTCAGCTGGAGGCCTAGAGCCTGTGACGACATCTCCTGCAAGTCTGTATCAAGGATCTGCACTGGGAAGGCGCAAAGGGCAATAGTGGAAGCCAGAAGGTCTGCCCCAGTGGGAGGAAGGATCTGTGCCAGCAGGCTGTGGGGTCTGCACTGGGGCCAGGGAGCGATGCTCACTGCCCCAAAGAGAACCACAGCCATCCTCATTGACAGCCAAGGCCTGAGCACCGCTGACAATAACAGTTGAGTTTTTATCAGCAAGGCTAGCATGGTAAGCTTCGCCAGGAAGTAAACAGCAGCTACCTTCCCTGGGGGGTTCTCCTGTGCTCTCAGGTGGGCCTTCCACATCCGAGCCACGCTGACTCTTTTCAGCTGGGTGTTACAAGGTGCCCATTAGTTAATCCACCACACCTGGCTACTTTATCGTAGGCAATGGTAAGAAGTAAGGTATGGCTTTAAAAAAAAAAAAAAAAAAAATTTAAAAAACAGCTGTTATTGTGATGGGGGAAGGGAAAGTAGGTCGAACATGTCAAACTCTTTGTCTCATACTGCCATCTGCTGATGAATTTCTAAAATGGCTTTGGACTCCAAAAATATAATTCACTGCTATTTAAATTAGAATAAAATTTAGGAATCACATTTGAAGTAGTTTGAATATTAATGAGGTATAAATGAAATTTCAAGCTATCAAAACAACTGGACACTTGACCCATAGTTGGAAAAAATGTCAATTCCAGATTTTTTCAATTCCTTATTAAAATAAAAAAAGATTATTTCCATCATTTAATCATCTACATGGGGTCGTATTAGCAAATTAAAAAGTTCAGAGCCCTATCGTCTCCACAGTTTACATATTAGGGCTAAATTGGTCTAATTTTCTTGGCGAAGCGGCCGTCACAGCACGGGCCCTCTTCACTACACATGGAGATAATAAAAACCGACAGGTCTGAAATATGAGTCTGGTATTTGTTTAGCACCGATCTGGAGCCCACTGATAACTATAGTCGTCAGCAAGGCATGCTCAGACACGCTGGGCAGCGGTGCTATGGACGCGCAGGCCCTGAGGTCTGCAGAGGTCACTGGCAAGGGTGTCGTCAGCTGCCCTGCTGGTGGGTGGGTGAGAAGGAAGCTGGGACTGTGCCCAGGGAATGGCAGGGAGCCCCTCCACGGGGCGCGTGCGCGCGTGGGTGGGTGGGGGTTTTCTGAACTGGAGCTGCTGGACTTTTTGAGTTGGAAAACAGGTGCTCTTTCCCAGCCAGGGCTCGGAAGACATTCCTCAGTGTACTGCGGTCTCCAAGTGAGCGGGCTTTCCAGTTCAGCCTTGGTGTTCTTAAGATTCATAGTCGCTGTTGCCACCTGAGAAACGGAAGGGATAGTGTGTCCAGCGCAGGGTCCTATGGGTTCCATGGCACGTGACCTCAGCACAGCTAGGACTGCACCCCTACAAGCTTATACATTAAGTTATATATATATATATATATATAATTTTTTGGTGGAACCAGGGATTGAACTCAGACCCTTGCACTGGCCAGGGAAGCGCTTATTCCACTGAGCCATTTCCCTAGGCCCCATTTAGTAATATTTTTATAACTCCACTGCTTTGGTACCAAGCCAGCTGCACAGGTGACAGTGGAACTCTGTGAAGAGAAGGGCTCAGTGCAGCCCCAGCTCTGCCTCCTGCATCCTATCTGCAGCACAAAGTCAGCTGCATCCACGCCTGCCTGTGTCTGACTTTTTGTGCAATCATGTAGCTCAATGAATAAAACGCAGCTGTTCCCAGTAGTTGTGACTCACCCCACCTATGTATATGCACTGTGAAGATAGGCACTTCCTGTTTGAAGTGGACCTGTAAGTTTTCCTATTTCATTATTACATGTGGGTTAGCTACATTATTTCATAAAATAATAAGATGGCGTGGTTCCTTATAATCATTAACTATACCATGCATTGTATTCAATCTGACACAGCGCCTCTTCACTCAGGGCTGCCCAGGCAGCAAAAGCCAAGACACCCATCTAGAGGGAGTTTAGCAGTCTCTCGCTAAGCAGTGAGTCTCATCACACCAAGCTCTTCAGTACTTAGATCACTGTTGCTGGGGATTCTTTAAGCCTGACTTACCTGCTCAGGATTTCTTAACTTGAAGTTCACAAATAACTTTACATTAGACTCGGGGGCACCGTGAACACCCTGCAGATATTTGGGTTGTGTATGAGTGAGTGTGTGCCAAGGGATTATACACAGCTTTGTTCCTAAAAATTTCACTCACTGACTTTTCCAGGAGCCAATCATCTCTCTCCATCTCTCCAGACAGTCAAGCCTGTCTGTGATGCTGCTCTTAGATGAAGATTTGAATGCCATGTAATTCACAGGGCTGTCAGGGGACAAATGAAGTAGGTAAAGTGCACGTGCTACTTGTTGTTGACTTCCATGCAAGCATCAGATCAAGGCCAAGTCTATTTCTAAAAACTAGAAGCACAGAGAATGTCCTGGGATGTCCTGGGAACAGGCTTTCTGACACCCTCTTAGTGAGTGGCAGCATCCTCTGCGTCCTGCCACAAGTTAACTTCTGATTGGTCTGATGCTGTTACTCCCATTGTAATCGAACCTGATTTATCTGCAGAGAACCAAGCAGTGGCCTTCCAGAAGCTCAGATGGGGGCAGGAGTTGGTACAGGGAACCAAACTTGCAACCTCATTCTTGCCAGGCAAGCACTATGCGGCTGAAGTATACCCCTAGGCAGAGGTTAGATTCTTAGCAGCAACATTTCCAGCAGAATAAAATGCTTCTCTGTCAAATCAAGGACTCATGGATGGCTCCCGAAGGAGGACACAAAGTATGTAAAATCCTTGCCAGAACATCCAGCTGTGGGACATGGGACATCAATCAACCAGCTTGAGACCACAGGGCTTTAACCTCCTCAGTGTGGGGCTATGGTGGGCTGTGCTGAAGAGGCACCTAGATCCTGAGCCAGCCCAGAGTTCATCCCATGACCTGAGTCTGTCCTCACAAAAGATCAAGCATGTTAGGAGGCTGAGGCCAGAGGACCACATGTCTGAGCCCATGTTGGGCAGCTTAGTGACTTAGCACTGCCATCAGCAAGAAGCTGCAAGCAAAGACTCTCCCCTCGAAGCTCCAAAGTGTGTGTCCCTGCTAACACCTTCAGCTCAAAACCCCTTGTCCAAAATAAAGTCACACACAGAGGTGCCAGGGGTTATGAGAGGTCTGGTCTTCTGGGTCACTATTCAACCCAGCTCACAGCCAGGCAGAAAGTGATTTGGGATGAGGCAATTAGCACAAGCTTTTGATGGTGCCAGAATTTGGAAGTACACAGGAAGAGGAAACAATCCTGTGCCAGTTGGCTTCTCTGTAGAGGGGTCTGAGGCTAGTCCAGCTTCTGCCCCTGGGCTGAGGTGCTAATGCTAGGCAACTTCAACAGGTGACTTCAAGCAGCAAGCTGACCCAAGGAAGTGGCTCTGACTCTGCTGATGACCCGCTGCCTTCTGGCTCTATGGGAAAACACTGGATTATCTAAGTGTATGTATATTTTATAGATATATATTTTTTCCTATGTTAAGATACCTACTGTGTTTTCTGCTTTCCTGACAAAACCCTGCCTGACAGATGGTATTGCACCAAGTCAAGCTCCACCTCTAGGGACTTTCAATCAACCAGGGCAACAAGGAAATGCTGGCTTACTTAGGAGAACCAGCTCAGCAGAAAGAACTGGCAGCAAATGCCTGCACACATCTGGAGTCAGAGCAGCAACCAAGATCAAGTCCCTGTGTACAGAGACCTCATGATGGACAGACCCAGGCAATAAGCAAATACACCAGTAAGTCAGGCTGATTTCTGGTCTCTAAAAGTGTGCACAAATGTATCTGTGTTGTCCAGCCACCCAGCTTGTGATAACTTGATATAGTAGCTATGCAGTTTTGCCTATGGGTCTGGAATCATGGCCATCATAGAGCTGACATTTCTGAAAAGTTGCTAACTGGATGACTGTTTCTGTATTTTATTTTAATCTCACTTGACTTGTATTTCTGGAGGATATGCTAGCATTCATGTTGTAATGAAGTGTGTTTTCTCCTGTACACACAGGACATAACCCTAAGGTCAATTCTCTTATTCCAGGGCTAAGTTGGTGAATGAAGGGGTAAGAAGGCAGGCTGCAGCCCTGGAGTCTAAGTTACCTCGCTGATCTGCCTGTGGTGGACTTCTTATCAGATCTCTTCTGTTTCTTTCACACTGACATACTCATGAAGTCCTTCTAGGGAGCTATGTTTGAGAAACTCCATTAGATTTGTCTTGAGGAAAATTCAAAAGTGCTCATTTCCCTCCTACAGCAGGTATAATCTCATCCCTCTGCACCACAGGGGACTTTGGCACCGCCTAGAAACCGTTGTGTTATCTGAACTGGGGGAGGGAGCTCCCGACATCTGCTAGGTATAAACCAGGAAGGCTACCAGGTAACCTACAGTGCACAGGTCAGCCATCCACAGCAAAGGACCAACTGGGCCAAAATATTAATAGAGTAAGTCTGGCTCAAAATTATTGTGCATCATTCCATGAAAGTCTAATACAATAGATAAAGGCATCACGTTGAGTCTCTGTAGGATTAGACTTTAAATCTCACTTCTTTGCTCTACTAAGAACATGAAGTTGGCTAACAAGTTGACAAAGACTCAGTCTCAGCCTGTTCTGGTGGTCGCCACCATACACGCTCATTCGTTGATGTGAGCAAGCTCCTTGGTGCTGCACGAGGTCTTCAGCACACACTGTGGCACAGTCTGTGTTCAGGGCAAGAGGCAGGAGAAGGGATGGTGCAGAGGTCCAAGTCATTGTTAATTCCCTCCGAGCTACTTGAGCCCAGCCTGTTTGAGCTGTCCATGACCAACAAGCCAGGCCCCCTGCAACAGGACTAAGGACAAATAATATGAGGGTAAAGAAGTGTGACTGGGAATCTGTCTCTGTATTTCTCCCAAGCAGTGCCCTGGAGGATCCTGAACTGAGCAGTCCAGGCAAGATGTGCAAAGCCAAAGGCTTCCCTCTGCAGCAGACTGCAAACACACCCTGCCCCAGGGCCAGCAACTTGTCCTCCACCAGAGGGAGCCTGGCCTCCCAGGGTCCCTGCCTTTAGCTCCTTTCCTACAGTCCAAGCAGCTGGCTGTCCACTGAAGTGGGCAGTAACCCTACAAAGATCTCCATATTGTTCACCCATGAGAGGACTACAGTAACAAGAACAGCCAGCTGTGTGCAGCCCCACCAAGCCCCTTCTTGACTCCCAGGGCCACCTTGATGCTGGCCCTACTCTTTCTCCTGTGTCAGTAAGGTCACATTTACAGCAAAGATCCCCACCCCTCTGTGGGCACCGAAGCCATCGCACCTCTAGCAGTCAGAGGTGCTGCCTGGACAGGAGGAGCTGAAGGCCAAAATGCTGGTAGTAGAGGAGAAGTCCTTGGCCCTAGAATGGAAGCCAGTCAGGGTTGCCACCCACAGTGGCCTCCTCTGGGGCTGTGGAGGAGGAGGGTAAGCCCTGGATTGGCCTCTTCCACCACCATCACCAGGGCCTGATTCGGAGCAAGTTGGGGCACACAGCTCTGTGGCCTGCATTTGTCCGGTGGGGAGAAAAGGCCAAGAGTAGCTGCTTGAGTTTGAGAGAATTCAAGGACTAACTTAGAACCCCAGTCTGGGGGGAGTCTGACCCAGCTGTCCCTCACCACCACCTCCCCTACTCACCAGCTCCTAATGCTGCTCTTATGCTAACAGTTTTTCCAGCCATCTCCTCTGCTGCTGCCACCCCCAAAGCCAACCCATCTGCATGCTTGGGTGCCAGCAACTTGCTCCTCGCTGTGCAGAGCAAACTCTTCTTTGAGGAGCTCACAGCTGACATAGCACTGAACTCTCCTTCACTGGCTCCTCTTCTCCCCAGTGCCTTGCGGGCCAGCCCTGTCTCTCTGCCTTCCCCTAGGAGAGCCTGACCTGTATGGGAAAATCTTCAACATCTTTGCTGGCTGCAGGCTGGTGGCTGGGTGCATAACTCAGGCCCAGGGACCATGGCACAAAAGGCACCTCTGAGCCCTGAGGAGTCCCTGAGGGAATAAGCAGCAGGATCATCATGTGGCCTGAGCCCAGACACCTCTGGATTTGGAACCAGACCAGCAGAGCACAAATGCATCTGGCCTGAGCCCCTTAGGTCAGCAGGAACCATGTGCTGCCCTTGAGCTGCACCTGCAAGCCTCAGTCCCAGCACCAGATAGAACCACTGGCCTTGGAAGGTGGAGCTGGGCAAAGTCCAGTAGATACCAGGAAGTTGTGCAGCTCCTGAGAAGCGATGAGTGCATGGAGAAGTGGCCTGGTTTGAATGATGCCATCAGCGGCCAAGATTCAGGGAACTACCAAGGGGAGTGCTAGCTTTTCTACAAGTTCAGCACAGCTGCTATTCCTGGCCACCAATGGGTCACCTTTTTCCTTATACCTGAGATGGCTGCTCCAGCCCTTCAAAGGGAGTCTCCCCAGATACAGTCAGAATCACCCCAAACTCTGAACCCCATGCAAAGTGAGAGCCTTTCCCAATGGGAGCTGGAGGCAGAGCCTAGGCATGAGAGAGTATCTGACGAGATGCTGTGGCCCAGCACACCCCTAACAAGGTACCATGCATCTTGAGGTTGAGAGCCCTCAACCTCTCAGGTGGAGGAGAAGTGAGAGTAGGCTACAGGAGAGCTGAACAAATAGGAATCAGAGGCACAGAAGACCCTACCCCACAAGTGTTCTATCCTTTGGTCCTCAGTAAGCCAAGAAGCCAGGCAAGAAGCCGGACTGGGGGAATCAGCCAGCCAGGCTTCTGGAGCCCTGCAAGGTGAGCCAGGCCTGGAAAGAGCCCAGGCCCCTGAGTCTAGAGCCTGCCTGTCCTTCTACCAGCTGACCTGAGCCCTGAGGAGACCCTGAGGGAATAAGCAGCGGAATCATCATGTGGCCTGAGCCCTACTAGGTTATTTATGGAGCTCAGCTCTTTAAAATCTTTCAGCTCTTTCAAAGAGAGAAGGCCCTGAGGCCCAGAGCCAGGAGCCAGTGGAAGAAGCCACTGGCTCTCTGTCTGAAACCCACCAGCAGACTGATCTGTGGGCCTCTGAGGAGCATGCCTTGAGCCCCTGTTTGTCTCAAGGGAGCTCAGATCGCTCCAGCCTCCCATGTACATTGCAGCTAGGGCCAAAGAAATCTTACAGCCACCTTGGTCCAGAAAAGCCACCCACGCCCGAAACCTGTTTTCCCGTGCCTCCTTCTGCCCTAGGCCATCTACTAACAGGGAGGCCCTGGCCCTCCATGCTGTGCCCTGCTTGGAGCCCAGCCCCTGACCTCTTCCTGCCTACTCCCAGGAGAGCCACTCACCCCCTGACTCCTTTGAGCCCTCCCCACTCCAAGGGCTCCTCTGGCCCACTCAGGGAGGACCACAGAGCCTCTGCACTTGTGCTTGTGCCCTTGGAGGTACTACCAGCTGAGGAGCCACAGCCCAGAGCCTGTCTCCCCACAGGAAGCCCCTCAGCACCACCCCTGGGTGACTCTGAGAGGAAGCAGCCCTGAGAAGTGGGGGGGGGAGCAGCTGGGGCATGAGCACAGCCCTGAGAAGTAGGCTGAAGAAGCCCAAGAGAGTCACATCTGGTAGGATTCAGCCAGTGGCCTTTGTGCCCCAGCTTGGCCTGTGTGCCAGCTCCAGCCTGGCAAGTGTGAGGGGAGCTGGTGGGGTGAGTATGTAAGGAGCTAGAGAGCTACATCAACCAGCTGCTGGTGTGGAGCACAGTGCCCTCCCTGACGCTGCTGCACACCTCCTGGTCCCACCAGAGGATTGGCAAGGGCCTACTGTCCAGACAGGACCTGTGTGCCCACCTGCCTGCCCCTGCACCTGCCCTCTTGCCATGAGACACATGCTCCCAGGCAAGACAGCCTGACCCCATGGTTACCCCTACTGCCCCACCTACTCCTGCGTCTCTGAAGGGGGCCTTGGGAATCATAGTGGAGGCAACAGGTTCCATGTGCACTTTGTGCATCTGTGGAGGCCCTGGCTCTTTCTACCCTCATCTTCTCATACTCAAAAGTGGTGAGGGCTTTGGTGAATTGGAATAAGAAATTTAGTGATCACGATGAGCAAGAGTAGGCTGTAGCTTGGTGTCTGGAAGAGACTGTTGCTAGCGAAAAGTTTCTTATTTCCCAGGGGTGGTCTGCCATTCCTCCCCATACTGGTCCCTCATCTTCTTTTCCACTCAGCCCCCAGAGGGGATCCAGTATTACTGGGACTGAGATAGGACCGAGCTGCCTGTTTGTCCAAGCTTGGGCAAGTCGGGTGCCTTCTCCCCAGCCTTGTACGACTCACCCGCCTGAGGGCAGTGAGCCTGCATGGCCCAGTTTCTTCACCAGGTCCCAACTGTGTTTCAGCCTTGAGCTCCTGCAGAGCCAGTGCCTTGTGGGTGGAGTTGGTGATGGCTGCTGCCTAGCTGACCCTGCTCCTCTTTGGACTTTCTGCTTGGCGTCAGGTGTGAGTGTGAGGATGGGGGGTGGAGCTCCTCCTCCCTCTTCAAGTTCCCACTCACCTCTGATATAAGGACCCTGACAGGTCTGGATTTAGGCTGCTTCTATTTGGGGGATCAAGCCTTCAGTCTGCTCTTGTTTCCTGTCTAGAGGCCAAAACTCTGCTCCTGAAGGGTTTGAACTTTGGAAACCAACAGTGCCTTTTTGGTGGGGTCAAGAATCTCTGTGCATAGACTTCTCCCTTGCTGTGGCACCGCCCTCTCTCTTGTTGAGCACATTGGACTGCTCTGCCAGGGCCCCAGGAGAAGAATAAGGGCTGAACAATCCTGCTGTATGTTCTTTCCCTCACTTAGTCTCGACTAAGGTCTGCCCAACATGCTGCCCCCAGCCTTCCAACCACCTTCCCTTCTTCTCAACCCAGTTCAGAGGACCCTAGAATAAAAACCTCTGGTGAACTGTAGGTCTGGGATTGCCCCGCTCAGTGGCCTGGCCTCAGCGTTGCTGGACTGGTTGGCTGTTCATGAAGTGGGAGCCTGCACTGTGCCTTAGGAGATATGCGTACTTAAGAAAAGGCCTTTGTTGCTCTGCACCCACTTACTAAGCTGCTGCCCCAGCTTGTCCTGCCCAACAGCCTTGCTTGGCTTGGCTTTGAAACGAAGCATCTGTCCTTTGGCCTAGCACTTGGTTTGCTTGTGGAACACATGGCAAACTTCCCCATGGCACCTGCAGGATCCTCTGGTAGGCTGGATGTTCTGCTTTGGCAGAAGATAGGGAGTGAGGGTGTGCCAGAAGAGGATACTTCTAGCTTAGCGAACAGCCAGAACTCTTCTCTGGACTGTTTCCTTGAGCTTGCTCAGAGTCTCAGGAGGTGTCCTCCTCAGGTGAGGTCAGTCTCCTGCCAGGATGGCCCAGAGGAGCGCTGCCTAACACACTTCCACATATCAAGCATGCATAGGCGCTCAGATTTCCAGTCAAGTTTTTGAAGGGTTATGGGAGTTGGAGAGGTAAGTCCTCTAAGGAACAGGGCCATTCCCTTCAGGGTATTTCTCTGGCCTTTGTTTGGTCCCAGCACAGCCCTGATCTTCCATCCATGCTTGACAACAAGCCTCCCACATGCCAGGGTAGGTGTGTCTTCAGAAGAGGCTGCAGAAGAGCCGAGGGTTCTTGTTTGATGTTTTTGTTCTTGGCTCTATGCTGCACCAGGGTGGGCAGGAAGCAGGCACAGCTCACTTCGTTGTTTTCTGTATCTTCTGTTTATAAAGAACATATTTTTCATGTTTTGAGCACATTATGGAGAACAAAAGGTTTACATACTGCAAAAAATAAATAAATAAAAACAAGAAGAGGAAAATGGGCACACCTGCAATCCATCCCACCCCTCTGGGAAGTTGAGGCAGAAAGATCACAGGTTTGAGACCAGCATGGGCCTAGCATGTGAAACTTAGCAACACATGACTCAAAACTGAAAGATGCAGAAGGGTAGGGATGGAGCTCAGTGCAAAGGCCCTAGGTTCAGTCCCCAGTACCCACCCCCCAAAAAGGAGGTTGGTGAAGACATACAGTGGTCTTCTGTGACCTGAGGGATTGCACTGCATGAGGAGCTGGCCAGTGTCCAGAGCCTGGAGGCAGTAGTCCCTCTATAAGCAATAATACAGTTATATGAAGAAGGCTGAGCATTCAGATGCACTTATAATCAAGTACTTACTGAATTTCTCAGTTGCTGGTTTTCCTACAAAGAAAAGGAATATGAGAAACCGAGTCAAGCACACATTTCCTAGAGCAGAATTCTGATTAATGGTAGTCAATACCGTCTTTCTTATTCTAAAGGCTTTAGCTGGAGCAACCACATTCTTCTACCCAGTCCCTTGTACTAACCAGATTAGAAGATGCAAGAATGTGAATACACATGAACAATAAAAGCAAATGTGCAAATTTGGGACATATTGATGTCATATCCAGGAGACACTAAAAGAGTGTTCAAGATCAACTTGGCGATTATATTGTATAGAACAGAACAAGAAAACAAAAACACTCCAAACATTTTGTCTTATATGGGCATAAAAGCTGATCATAATAAGTTATAAAATGTGCTTTTATCTGTGCTGCAAATTGATCTTGGACTTTCGCTCTCCAAAGTGAATGTACTCCTCTTGTTATGACAATAAAATATGTCTCCAGATGGTGCTGAAGGGCTCTGGGAGGGTGAGTTGTAGAATGCTATCTGGTTATTTTCTTCTTAAAGTTGTGCAAGTAAGTATATCCTAGAACATTTAGTAAGTTTAATATAATAAAAGAATAAAATAAAAAAATATATAAAAATGTCCTCAAATCCAGCAACCTAAAGAGAGACACTTAAAATTTTCAGCACACGTCTTTTGTGGTCACTCATGAAAATCCTTAGGGGCTGAGCTTCCTGCTTCAGAATCATAGTGGGCTGGTCAGGCTTATGGGTCTGTGTTCATTTTGTACCATACCTAGCATGTTTTGGGTAACCCTCCTGGAAAAAAAAATGTGTATTATATTTCAGCCCAAATCCATTCTTAATTCATTGTGTGTCCGAGGCTGTATGATTATAGCAAGCAGAAAAACCATTGAAGACTTAGGGAATACAAGTTTATCTTACACGGAGCCGGGGAGATGGCTCAGTGGAATAAGCACTTGCCTGGCAAGTGCAAGGGCCTGAGTTCAATTTCTGGTTCCGCCAAAAAAAAATAAAAAAAGAAACAAAGTACAAGTTTATCTTACACGACTTTATGTGTCAGTTGATAGCATGCCAAACTGCCTTTGTAAGCCATTTGTTACCTAAAGGAGATCATTTGATGATAGCTTCTGTTACATCTCACGATTCTTAAAAGTTCAAGTGAATCATTTATTTATTTATTCATTATTTATTTATTTATTTATGGTGGCACTGAAGACTGAACTCACGAGCCTCACACAGAGCTATACCTATAGTACTTTTGTTGTGGGACGTGTAGTGTTAGTTGGCCCGATTGTACAGGCCCTTGTGCTCTTCCTACTTCAGAATGCTGCAATTACAGGTTTGTGCAACCTTGTTCTTGTTCCTCTTTTATACCATGTAGAAGGCCTGGTGAGAGTGTTGAGAGGCCATGCTTAAACATGGGACACCAGATCGCACATCCACATGTGTGCCTCTGTGACGCTGCTCAAATCAGTGGACCCATGAAGTCCCTGCAGAAATCTGTCTTATATCTAAAAATAACTATGTTTCTATGTTTCCTACTGTGAAAAGCTTCACTATTGTTCAGTGTATTAAAGAGTTAACATGTGAGCCAGCAATTCCACTTCTGGGGACAGAGCCAAAGGATTGAAAACCACTTGAACACAATCATACATGAATGTTCATAGCTCTAGTTGCCATCACCCACAAGGATAGACAGCCCAAATGTCCACACAGGGCTGAGTACATCAGCAGAATTTGGTGTTTCCATAGGGTAGTTGTGAGTATTGCACTGAAGTATGACTAGATGAATCTTGGAAACACTGTGCTAAATGACAGAAGCTAGACTGAAAGGTCAATAATGGGTGAATCTCAAAAATATGCACAGTGAAAGACAGGCTTGCAATGGTATAGTTCCATTCATGTGAAATATCCAGAGGGATGGGAAGGAGATGAATGCTTTCCAGGGCTGTGGGGAGTAAATCATGGCAAGTTACTACTTAACGGATACAGCATCTCCTTCTGTGTTGGTATCAGCATCCCAGAACTGGATGGCATAGTGTAGAGCGTGGTGAACTTTGTGTTCTGTGTATTATAACAGAAAGTGAAACTTGGGTCTTTTTACCTAAATTCATCAGGAAATCTTTGTTTGCAAGTGACTAATTCAAATAAAGCTGAGTTTTAGAAAGAAGGTTGAGGAGATAATTCATTTTCTCACAAAACTGAGAAGCTCAAGGGCTAAGCTGATCTTAGCAACCATTTACAGGAATGCAAGCACAAAGTTATTGAGCATCCTCCTTTACCTTTCTTCCCTTATGTCTCCCTTCACTCTCCTTTGTACACTGGCCTGACCCTGTTACGGTTTGTGTCTGGTTGTCTCCACACAGCCTCATGTAGTCATTGGGGCAGGCTTCTAAAGTTTATGATTAATCCATGACCCAATGCTAGGATTATGGGTGTGAGCACCACACCCTGGCCCTGGGGTGGATAGCTGGAATACAATACGAGGAAGGGAGAGAGGCTTGATAGAGACAGCAGCCGCTACTCCTCCCTTTGCTCCTTGCTGTTTTCCCCCACCATGAACAGTTGCCCTGTGCCATGTGCCACTCTGCCTTGGAGCCAGCTGAGCATGATCTGGAACCTCCACTAATGGCAAGTTAAATAAACTTTTCATTCCTTAATTTGGGTGTTGAGTATTTTGTCCCAGCAACAAGAGAAATGTAACCGAGACACACTCTCCTGCTGTAGGTGGCCTCTTTCTGGGCAGGAGGGCAACAATTCATCCTGTAGACTCCATTCAGATGGAAGATCTAAGCTTCTGTCATCAGCAATGGCCACCTACCCTTTATTATAGACAACTAAGGTATGGGTAACATAGGTGGTCATAGAGGCCTAGGCTCTGAAAGGAGCCAGGACAAAATGTGAAAACACACCACAACTGTGCCCCAGAGATACATCAGTTGGAGGTCAGGCCTCAAAATAACAAAAATCCAGACCTACATCAGCACCAAGGGATGTTTCAGTCAGTTAGTAGGCAACCAAGACCCCTGGATTCATCACCAGGGGTAATGCCTGCTCACTATATGACTTGCTTCTCTATTAGGTCACTATAACCTAAGAGGTTATGTTTATGATATTTTTGGTTGATCATAGCTACAACTCACATTGTACCTACATGGGTGTGCTCAGTAAGACCTTGCGTAAGAGGTAGGATCCTGAAAAAAAATTGAAAGGAATGGTGAAAGTGGACAACCTTGTCTTGTTCTTGGAAACATTGCTCAGAGCAATTAGACAAGAGGACAAATAAAAGGAATAAGGATAGGAAAGAAGAAGCAAAACTATCATCAGATGCAGATGACATGATATTCCACACAGACAACCTCAACAAAAGATATCTAGATTCAATAACCAAATTCAGCAGCATCATTGGATACAATAGCAACACTTAAAAATTATTAATACTCTTGTACACAAACAACAAACTCACTGAGAGAGAAATTAAGTAAACTATGCCCTTCATAGTAGCATCCAAAAAGTGAAATACTTAGGAATCAATCTAACAAATGAAGTAAAAGATCTATACACCCATCTTTTTTTTTTTTTTTACAGTACTCTTAAAAAAAAGTGATCAAGAGAGTTTCAGAAAACGGAAAGACATTTCTTGCTCATGGATAGGAAGAACCAATGCTGTGAAATGGCCATACTCTACTCCAAAAACAGATTTAACACAATTCTAATCAAAATACTATTAGCATACCTCATAGATCTAGAGAAAAAAGATCCCAAAATTCATCTGAAACCAGAAGAGACCTAGGAAAGCAAAGTAAATCCTGGCCAACAAAGGCAAGGTAGGAAACATCAAAATCCCTGACTTGAAATTATACTACAAAACTACTGAGATAAAATTAGCATGGTGCTGGTAAAAAAACAGAAACAAAAACAAAAACAAACAAACAAAAAACAAATAAACAAAGAAAAGAAATACCCGAGGATCAGTGGAACAGATTAGAATATGCATACACAATTACAAACACAATCAGCTACCTCATCTTTGACAGAGTTATAAAGATAGCTTCTTTAACAAATAATGCTGGATAAAACTGTCTTTTTCTGTGCCAAAGACTAAAACTAGAACCATGTCTATCTCCATGCACTAACTAAAGTAAAAATGGATCAATGATCTAAGTATTAAAACAAAA
>PVKA01004331.1:76766-100259 GCA_004027165.1 Ctenomys sociabilis
GATGTGGAGCATTTTTTCATATATTTGTTCGCTTCTTTAATTTCGTCCTCTGAGAAGTGTGTATTCATCTCAGATGCCCATTTCTGAATTGGGTCTTTAAATTTGAGGGCCCTGTTATATCTTAGTTCTTTATAAATTCTAGACAGTAGACCTCTGTCTGATTGCTTATTAGTTAGGATTTTTTCAAAGTTTGTGGGTAGACTTCAATGACCACATAGGAAATATAAAGTTCATGTGTTGATATAAAAGTTTTGATCTACCTAGGTCTTAACCATCCAGCAGAAAAATATAAAAGTATAAAAATGAAGTATACATCGTGAGCCCATAATATTAAGCTGAGCTGTAAATGGATATGGTCGACAATTTCTTTGAATAACTCCCTATGGTTGCAGAATGCTGGACTGTGTTGGATTGTGGTGTCGAGTTCAAGCACCTAAGGTTGTTGAATGTCAACGGAGTGCCCAACTTTGACAGGTGTAGACAAAGGAAGGGTTGTAGAAAGAAAAAATCATCCTGTGTGTGTATAGACAGTACAGTTGGGATAGATAACGCTGTGCTTCTACATAATTCTATGAGAGGCAAGATCTGCACTATTGGTGGTGGGACAGGATATTATGTCGGCTTTTAATGCTATGGTCATCCACTAGGTAAATAATTATTGAATCTTTGATATAATCCAGCTACATAAAAACCTGTAAATATAATATCATGTATGCACCTTGTACAATACCAAAACGTTATGAAAACAGTTTGCAATGTATTATTTCATCGACTCTGTATGGTTATGGTGTTTTGAAACTGTCTGATTGACATTTGTATTTCAATAAAATAAAAATAAATGGAAAAAAAATAAAACAAAAGCACTAAATCTACAGGAAGAGAAAGTAGGTAGAAATCTTAACAACATAGGGGTAGGCACAGAATTTGTGAACAAAACCTAACTGCACAGGAAGTACTTCAAAGAATCAACTAGGACCTCTTCTTATTAAAAAAATGTTGCATATCAAAAGAAATGATCAATAGAGTGAAAAGATAATCCATGAATTGAAAAAAATCTTCAGCCAACTTTTCTTCAAAGGGCTTCCATCTAGAACGTACAAAGAATTACAAACTATCAGGTCCCCCAACATTCAATGACCCAATCCAAAAATAGGCATTTGAGACAAATATAAATTGCTCAGATGAAGAAATACAAATGGCAAAAATATATGAAAAATGTACATCATTGGTGATCTGAGAAATGCAAATTCAAATAGCATCCCAGAAAGAGTAGCTGTCCTAAAAAAAAAGATAACCGATGACAAATATTGGTAAGGTTGTGGGGAAAAAGGAACTCTTCTCCACTGTTGGTGACAGTGTACATGGTACAGCCACTGTGGAAATCAGTGTGCAGGTTCTTCAAAGAATGGAGATTAGAGGTCCTATTCAATCTAACTATTCCACTCCTGGATATTTTTCCAGAAGAACTGAAAACATCATACCACAGTGATATATGTATACCCATGATTACAGCAGTACAATTTATCATAGCTAAATCTTGGAAAAAACACAAATGCCATCAAATGGATAAAAGACATGTGGTATATTTATACAGTGGAGTATTATGCAGCTATCAAGATAAACTTGAAGCTTTTATAGGTAAATGCAAGCAACTAGAGGCCATACTCATAAGTGACATAAATCAGACTTCCAAGCATATATATATATGATAATTTAGATGATAATAAACTTAGCATATCTATATCTGAGCAACTACTTTGAAGATAACAGTATGCAATGTAATAATTGCATACTGTTGCAATTGACAGTATGCATTGTCAATTTCCTATCATCTTGTTTTGAAATTCTGTATTTTTTTAAAGAAGTGGGGTTCTGGGAAACCCACATTCTGGGTGTTCCTTCCTGTCCCTCTCAGAAAGGGGCTTTCTATCCTCAATAAATATTTCCTATTCTTAACTTATGTTGTTCCTAGAATTCATTTTTTGATTTTAGAGAACACATGTGCCAGATATCAAACAGGCTAAAAGTTTTAATATTTCTGCTATATTTGGAGTTTCTGATATCAGCCCTGTGTCACTGTGCCACACCCTCCGCCACACCTCTGTGACAGTAACAGAGAGAGGTGGCATTAAACAGTAACATGGCACTGAGAAGAAAGCTTCTGCCACTTCTGCCTTCAGGGCTGTAAGGCCACCACTGGGAATGTCATCTCTTTGAGGCTCAGTTTCTTATCTGGAAAAGGGAGGTGATCATAGCCCCTCCCCCCAGGAGTGCAGAGGGGCAGATGCGTTATTGCCTGTGAATGCTGAGAGCTGTGTCTGGGCTGGGGTAGGGGCTGTAAGCGTTGTCCTTCTCATTATCCCTCTCACTGTCGCACCTGATCATCTCTTAGTAGTGTCCAGGGGACATTGCTAGTGTGGGGCTCCATGTCTCATCCCAGCTACTCCAGTGGCTGAGCCAAGGCCATTACAAGGTCAAGGGAAACCTGGGCAACTCTGAAAGAGCCTACATTACAAGGGGTATAATATAAAGACACAGATTCTGTTCATTTTGTATACAATTCAGAAGAATAACTTGAACGGGCAGACATGGGCAAATGAATCCACCTGAGCCAAAATTTTGAACTTGGCCAAACCCTTCAGAGAAGTTCTCACAGAAGATGGGGTCAGACTTCAGAAAGAAGGGACTGGTGTGTTGGGCAGATGGACCCCAGGTGGCATTTACTTCCTGCAACTCCCGAGAGTCCCTAGGGCTCTGCTCCACTCTGGTAGAAATCAGTTCACACTTGCAGCTGAGATTACTGCCTCCTTGTGTGCCCAACATGGTCTTAAACTTTTATGTTTATTATGTTACTTGTTCCTTTGGAAACTCTGTACAATCAAATAGCTATTAAAATAAATTATCCACCAGAGGCCAGTGAGGTCACAGAGTCTTCCTTGCTGGGGGCAGACTCATCTTCTACAGAACTAGTATTTTCAACCCTTCAATCCTGTTATCTGTCATTGCCTTAGCAGCAGGTAAAGGAAGTTAATGAAAAGAGAAGGAAAAAACAAAAAACAGGCGCAGGGTGCAATATGGCATTTATATTGACTTTAAAATAAATCAACGGCCGGGCGTGGTGGCGCATGCCTGTAATCCCAGCACTAGGGAGGCTGAGGCAGGAGGATTGTTGTGAGTTCGAGACCAGCCTGAGCTACAAAGTGAGCTTAAGGCCAGCCTGAACTGCACAGTGAGACCCTGTCTCAAAAAAGACAAAAAAAAAAAAATAAATAAATAAAAAAAATAAAAAATAAAATAAAATAAATCAACAGGACCGTGTCTTTTTGAGAGCCCAAAAATGTAACTGGTCCTGGCTACTTATGCAGCAGGAGCAGAGCCATGAAATACAGTTCCATAACAAAGAACAAATGTTTGTTTGCGTGAATAAATAGTTACACTTTCCCAACTTTAATTTCCTTGGTCCCATTGAAAACTCTGGGACTACGAGGCAGGAGTCTCCAAGGAACCCAGGGACCAGCAGTTCCCCCAGGGGCTTCTCCAAGACTGTGAGCTAAGCACACTGTTGTCTTCCCACACAAAGGAAGCGCAAACATGACCTGGGGCACGAGTGAGTTTACAGTCTACCAGCTGCTCTTGCTCCAAGCAACCCTAGGTGAGAAAACGGTTCCAGGACAAAGAAAGTGGCATAGCTGGCAGTTAAGTCAAGTGAAATTCTGTTTGATTGGCTAACATGGCTTCCCATTGAATAAGGGAGACCGACAGACACTGTTTAAATAGGCGAGTCAGAAGAATGTGGGGAACTATGTGTGACAAAAAGACAGCTCCTTTATTCTATTTTGAGAGCTGAAATACAGTGAAGTCAGACTCACTTGAAGGGCTGTGGGAAAGGAAGGATGGATATGACCAAAGTGGGTTGTGTGCAGCTATGCTAATGTCGTAGTGAAACCTGATCTAAAAATACTCATTCAATAACAGAGTAGAAGAGAAATGCTGGGCTGGGGAGATGGCTCAGTGGGATAAGTGCTTCCCTGGCAAGCACAATAGTCTGAGTTCAATCCTCAGTTCTGCCAAAAAAAAAAAAAAAAAAAAAAAAAAGAGAAATGCCGTGGAAAAGATTTGGAAGATGCTGTTGCAGCGTTATGCAGAGGTAGAGTAACAGCAGAGATGTACGAATAGTGTTACACTACCAAAAAGTTTTTCTTTTCCTTGTTTTTCTCCTCACTACTGGGTATTGAAGCCACGGCCTATGCACTGACTTACACAGTGCCTCTTTTCAAATTATTTAAAATAAATTTTTCAGGGGCTGGGGGATGGCTCAGTGGAATAAGTGCTTCCCTGGCAAGTTCAAAGGCCTGAGTTTAATCCCCGGTTCTGCCAATTAAGTTGCCAGCCTGGTCTTGGTGTTTCAATTTTCCTGCCTCAACATCCCAGAGTATTGAGGTTACAGGTATGTGCCACCATTCTTGGCTAATTTTCCTTTTCTCTTTCTCTAATTTCTTTCTTTCTTTCTTTCTTTCTTTCTTTCTTTCTTTCTTTCTTTCTTTCTTTCTTTCTGGCGATACTGGGGATAGAACCATACTAAGCAGGCTCTTTACCACTGAACTATACACTCCCACTCCCAGCCATCCCTTTTTTGTATGTTATTTCCTTCAAATTAAAAGCAATAACAACTCTGTGGTTCCAATGATACAATTAGTGCTATTGACAGAACATTCAAATAGCACAGAAATATGACAACAGTTACTACTTTTGAGTACCTATGACGTGCCAACTAGTAGTATTCTAGACATATTAATACTTTCAGTTCTCTGGCTGGTACAGAGGTAGTTATTGTTGCTAGTGCTATTTTACTGGGTGTGCAATAAATGTCCAGAGTCAGAATCTTGTGAACGTGGCCTGGTTATGAAATCAGACCCAAACAGCTAGGCTCAGAGTGTAAGCTGAGGACAACTCTCAGGACTCCCTGAAGTCTGGAGAGGGTACAGGAGGAGGAAGGAGCCGGCCTGGTCCTGCCCTACCTGCCTACAACTCGCCTGACCCATTGCACCGCTGTGCATGGAGAGGGGGACCAACGCAGCCCTATCTGCCTGCCGCTTTCACAGTATGTGATGGAAAGTCTTGCTTTCTGTGAATCCCTCAGGTGTGGAGCTGCTCAGGGCGCAGTCGGGAAGGCGGGCCTGGCCCTATACATGTGCAAGTGTACTTTCATAACTGTACACACACGCATACCCACACCCTTCTCTGTGCCCTGTTTCTTTCGAGTCTCAGTGTGTTAAGCAGTCCTCTCCTCTCTCTTGATGACCCTGTAAACTTCTGGAGAAGGGAGGCATGGTCACCGAGACACCCTTTCACCCTCCTACTGTGTTCTGTGAGGGGAAAATGGATTATATATATAAATGAGGAGGGACAAATGTCAACATGTGAGGAAGAAGCCAATTCTTTAAGGAGAAAAGAAAGGATGACAATCTCTAAAAAGAGGAAGAAGGTAGGCAGGATGTGTCAAACAATGAGAATGATATTTCAGAAGAAAGATAGTCTCAGTCACTGGGCGGAAGCAGACCTGGTCTCAGCCTGTGATTGTATCCCGTGGAGCTGGGCACGTGGATGATTGTGGCCAGCGCTGGGAGAGAGTGCGCGTGAAGACAGCAACTGCAAAGTGCAATGACAAAGCGCGCAGCGCCAGGGCATCATCCTTCGTGTCAAGAAGTTGCCGTCAGTCTTCAACAGGATCACAGCATCCTAAGGCTGTCGTGCCTAACACGGCTCTTCCATCTGAGAGTGTACGAGGCACAGCCGAGGATATCGGGAGAAACAGAAGGCAGAAGCTCCCGTGAGGAAACTTGCGTGTGACTCTCCAAAAGTGAAACCTGTGCGTGTGTTTCTGTTCTGCGTTCCCTGGAAATTCCGGTGAAAACCCTCCTCGTGTGAGAACGGAAGGTGCCACTGGACGACAGGGGGCGCCAATCGCCCGGTCTGCGGCGAGTGCAGCGGCGTCTGGAGCTGCTCAGGGCGCAGTCGGGAAGGTGGACCTGGCCCTGTGACGATCAAGCCCGACCAAAGACTGTCCGAGAGGGCCTCGACCCTTTGCTGCGAACAGAGGGGCCATGAACTTCTGCTCCGCGCCTGCTGTGCATTAGAACTTTTCACATATGGTTTTTTTTTTTTTTTTTTTTTTTGAGGTGAAATTCAAGAAACGTAAGGTTCACCGTTTTAAAGTTTACATGTTGAACAACTAGGCCTCTCTCTAATTCCGCACACGTTATCTTTATTTGAACCTCACAACATTCCAGGAAATCAAATATTTGTTTAACCACATTTTTAAACAAGTGGCAGAAGGAAGGTATGAAGAGCTTTAATAATTTGTGCAAGATTGAATCATTCTTAAGCGTTGAAACTGGCATCAAATCCGTGGTCCAAAAGGTCTAAAAGGTCTAAAGACCTTTTAGATACAGGAGTGCAAGGGGTGCCCTGGGGGCTCCCTATGTCCATGGAAAATACTGAAACAGAACCTTTTGTGATATTGACTTTATGCCCTTGGTCCACATGCATTCACAGGTACGATACTGTACCTTTCTCCCCCTCCCCATCCCTCCTCTCAGTCCATTCTTGTGTTTTCTGTGGGCATTCTCTACCTGGGGGCCCAATCCCAAGCTTAAATTTAACTGCAGGGTACATAAACAATTTTATGCTAACATATCCTCAGGAGAAGAAAAGGAAAACAAAGAACTTTCCCAGGTTCAAATTTAGAAAGCAATACAGCAAAGGAGCATCTTCTGTCCTGGAGGAGATCCAGGTACTAAGATGAAATCCCAGCGACCTCCCCAAAATGGAGCAGAGCCTTTCAGAGGGCGGTGACCATGTCACATCCCTCACCTGGGACCTCTTCAAAAGGATGCTTGCACTGCACTCAGGCCAGACAGGGGCTGTTGAAACAAATGAGGCACACACCCTGCTTGTAAAAACCTCTTATTGGGAGACTCTTCAGCAATGTCCAAAGCAAGATAGGAACAAAACATATTGAGAAATAAAAACTTAATCAGTAAAACTAAACTGGAAAAAAAAAACCTAGCCAAGTGAAGTAGCCAAAAAAAAAAAAAAAAAAAAAAAAATTGGAGTCAGTTGATGGCCAAACTTCATAGGGGAGTGAGGAGGAAGAAAGGACACGTGGAAAAATAGACTTGGTTAAGTTAAATGTATGCAAACACCCGGCACTGATAATACCAGCAGCAGCGTCAAACTCCAGGGAGAGCTTATAGCAGGCCAGTGAAGTCCAACTACAATGGCTGTACAAGAAATGCATCTTAAAGCAAGAGCAAATCTAAATGGAAATCAGATGACAGGAGAACAAAGGCCAGCAGATGAGTCATAAAAATACCCTTGAAGAAGGAAATTAACAGAGAAGCATCCAAATAAAATGAAGTCTACACGTTTGGGGTCCGATCCAGAGGATGGTTTCTTGTGGTCAATGCAGTTCATAGGCTCAGGGGAAGCTGTAAGTGCTGCATCCAGCATGCGCTGCCCCAGGTCTCTGTGGGCATCAGCAGGTCAGGCAGATGGTCTCTGTGTGTGTGTGTGTGTGTGTGTACATGCACGCACGTGGGTGTGTGTGTGCAGAGCTGAGCAAGATAAATGTGCAGCTGCCCACAGCTCAGCAAGGGAGTTCTTTAATTCCCAGCTTCCCTGACTCCCCAAATCCCAGCCCTCAGCCTGTCAGCCTGTGAGCTGGGCCCCTGCAGTGTTGAGGGCATGAGTGCCATGGGGGCTGAGAGTAAATACCAGCTGCTCGGCACTGCAGGTGTTGCAAGAAGCCAAGGTGGACTGAGGGTCTGAGCAGGGTGTGCAGTGAAGGAAGGAGAAGGTAAAGACACTGTGGAACATCACAGCAACCCTTGGGATATTTTGAGAGAATGTTTAGTTCCTCCGAGTTGCAGTATTTGCCAGAGGTGTTGCCCTCTGTTGTAAAATTGATTGTGGCTGCCTCCCCCTTTTCATCTTCTGTAGAAAGCAGTGTGTTTTAGAATCTTAAAAGGCTAGAGTCAAAGTTCGGGTCTGTTTTGCTTTGATTTTGGCTTTGGCTCAATGGCTGTGACCTCAGGCACACACCTTTTGGCTTTAGTTTTCTTGTCTGTAGATGAAGAAAAACATCAGTTCTCTGGGTACATGTGAGGATGGAGAGATCCTCTGGGAATGCCAGGATGACCTAGCATAGTGCTTGCAGTCGTTGCTGCTGCATTCCCATTTTCATGATAGAGAAGAAATGGTGGAAGGCACAGAAAATCTGTGTCCTTACAGTCAAACAGTTTTTCACAGTCAAGCAAACGTTACCTTCAGCCTGTGCTAATCTCCTTTGGTCCCATCTTCTAGCTACTGTCCGTGGCCAGTGGCAGCCATGGCTGAACTTCAGGGGTGCAAGGGTCCCCCAATTCAAGGCCTTGACTGGCTGCTCCTCACTTTCAGACTTTCCGTGACACAGTGGATACAAGTGACTCTACTTCCAGCAGGACAAACATGGAGGTGCAGGCAGGAGAGGAACTAATATCCTCAATGACAAACTGCAACTAATAAAGGTTGGAAGTCCGCGGGAAAATGGCTCCAGGTTTATGTCTTGGTGCACTAGAGGACCCACAGGATTACTGCACCCCACTTGGCCCAAGCACTTACCTGCCTCTTTTACTTCTGCAGTTGGTATGGATCCCTTTTTCATGTTGTACTCTCCCTGCTCTCTCCCCCTGGTTCCTAGAATCTAAAGAAATCACCTCTACCCAAGTTCTTGTCCCCAGCCCCACCTTGGGAAAACTCAGTGAAAACCTTAGTTTGCTCTGTTATATGGAAGAGGCCTGCATGGCTTTGCATTCTGCCTTCAGTGAAATCTAAAGGGACTAGAATAAGTTCCTCAGCCCAAGAACAGCACATAACAAGGGCTTCTGCTAGTAGCAATGACTGTGTGCCAGGCAACATGCAGAGAGGAGGGGGGTTACAACAAGCTAACACGACCCCCAAATTTTAGGCCTTTCTTCTCATAGTAGTGGTGTAAGTGATATCACTGGGCCAAACATATTTCTACCTCTTCTTTCTTCATGCAAAGAAGAAAGGAATACCTAGCCAGGTTTCAGAGCTCACTCATGTTAAACAATGTTAGCCAAGGATGGTGGTGAGAGCGAATAATCCCCTCTGGGAGGATGAGGCAGGAGTGTCACAATTTCAAGTCCAGCCTGGGCAACTTAGCAATTTAGAGAGACTGAAAATAGAAATATTTTAAGAGACTGAGGATGTAGCTCATGGTGAAGGTTTGGGTTCAATTCTTAGTTCTTTCAACAAACAAATAAACAAACACAAATAGATAAAAATGCATAGGATAACCCTGTAGCTGCTTTGCCATAGCAGAGGATGAAGGAGCCTGGCTATGACTTGTAGAACAGAGCCTTTCAATCTGCTTTTGGAAATGCATGGTAGGCATAGAGTTAATTTAAGGTGAGGGTTGAAAAGCTAAATATGCAAAAAATTAGAAAGAGATATTGGGTGAGTACAGGAGATAGACCAAGGAAAGGCCTGGGGTGAAGGCAGGAGGAAGTTCCGGCAGGGACAGATGCACTGAGCTGCCCCTGGGGGATGTCCAATGAAGTGCTAAATCCAGGTGAGTTCACACGATTGTGTTTGAGGCAGTGAATTTTTCTCTTCTGCCCACATTATTAGACCTATTTTGCATGCAGAGGAGGATTAAGACAGAAATTTTCTTCATTAGCACTGGAAATTGAATCCAGGGCCCTCATACTGAACTACATGCAGCCTTTGTTTTTTCATCTTTATTTTGAGTCAGTGTCTGGCAAACTTGTTATGCCTAAGCTGGGTTTGAGTATATGATCTTTCTGCATCAGCCTCCTAGAGTGCTGGGATTATAGACATGTACCACTATTCCTAGCTCAGGAATTTTTACAAGGTGTTATGTAGGTCTTGCTTTATTTTGATCTTAACCATCCAGCAGAAAGGCATAAAAACAAGGTATAAAAAGTATAGCCATATCAATATGCTGAGCTGTAAAAGGCTCAAGTCAACAACTTCTGACATTGCCAGTCCTATGAATAACCCACTACTATTATGGACTGTTGACAATATTGGAATATTTTGCTGAATTCATGCACCTACAATATTTAAATGGCAATGAAATACCTATCTCTGACAAAACTAAACAAAAAAAAAAGGGAATCTAAATACAGGACCATTTTGTATCTGTACATACAAAATAATTAGGATAGACATATAGTTACTTTCTCTTAATTCAATGAGAAGAAAGATTTGTACTAATAGTATTTAGACAGGATATCATGTCTGCATCTTGTACTATGAATAACTACTATGAAACAACAATATGCAATGTATTAACTATTGTAACTGTCCTACTAACCTGTTTTGAAACTGTCTCATTGCTATTTCTTTCTCAATAAAATTAATATAAAATAAATAAATAAAATATTTTAAAATATAAATTTTTACAAGGGAAAATTACTTAAAGAGCTGAGTTTTAGGGTTTGCAGGAGATGAACTGATTGTATTATAATTATACTATCTAATTTTATTCTCACTGGCTACATGGATAAATTAGGATATTTTCAGACTTAAAAAAGTTAAAGTCTGAGGTCTCAAAGGTGGCCTTTGAGCCCAGTTCTGATGTCAGAGCCTCACATCTAAGCACACTGCAGCTGACTTTGTGATACTAGGAAGTGATTCATTTCCTGGGTCTGTCCCGCCCATTTTCATCCTTGCTTCTTAAAACCCTGGTTTCAAATACTTTTTATGTTAGCTGAAACTATACAGTATAGTTCTTGTAGATTCATCAAATTCATTCTCTTTTTAACTTCTTCTCCTTGTTCTTCCCTGCTCACTTTATACCATCAAAATCCTACATGTACCACACACACACACACACACACACACACACACACACACACACGCTACCTGAACAGGGCAAACTAAAGTTGCATGCAGACTGCTGCATTTTTATTACCACTCAGGCATAGATGTTTACTTGGGTCCTCTGTACAGGAACAAATACTGCTACAATGATATCTGTCATAGCTTTTGAGTTGTGTTAGAAAAGAACAATGTGGACTTTGGTATTCCACACACATGTTCAGTATAGTAAATACAAAGGGTCCAGTATCTTTTACTGGAGGTTCCCAAGTATTTCATATCATGTTATAGGAAGAAGCATTGATTCATTGTTGAACTCCTTTTGGGCTATATATACTATATTAGGCACTTGGGATGAAATTGGACTGAAAACTCTTTCACTTGTGAAGTAATAGAAAAAAACAGAAAAACAGTAAGCCTGAGAATAGATAATTGTACAGTATGTTAAAAGGTGATGTAAGAAAGTGAAGAAATGGAAGCCTAGAGCAGCGCGAAAGGCATCAGGAGTGGGTGGTAGAGTTGCTATTTGCAATAGGGTAGGCGGACGAGGCCTCATAGAGAAGTTCACTTGTGACCTGAATAGTAGTAATGTGTGGACAGAATGATTAGGATGCCCAAGGAATTGTCCTGAGAATGGTGTGCCCTTTGAACGCTGGGCTGGAATCTTTGCCTCTTTCCTGATGTTGTGAGAGAAATTCCTCAGGGAGGTAGCACATAGTGATGATGTCCACTTTAATGGACACAGAAGACCACAGATTTGCTCTGCTGGTGGTGGGAAGTCTCAAGAAATCAGCCTTTGGCCTGAGTCACAGCTAAGCCTTTCTCCCTTTCCTTCAGGTAGAGGTGGTGACGAGGTGCTTTAGGGTGACAACAGGAGCACTAGTTTCTCTGTCTTTAGAACTGACTGCATGGCACTCTAGATGAATTACCCCACAGACCCTCTCAGTAGTCCCGAGCTTCCTCTAGTGAGGATGTCTCCATTCCTCAGATGGGAATTTAGATGAGGCTCTGAGTCACAGCTGGAGGTGAAAAACTGGGGTACTCCAGAAAATCTTTGGACCCCAAGTTGATAGGTGAAAGGATTATCATCAGAGGCTGTGTGAATCCCACAGATTCAGGTGGGATTTGGCCCAGAAAATTTGAAAGACAGAACCTTGAAGACCAACAATAAGATCAGATAGAAATAACCTGATTATAGAGTGGTACCCTGTGCTGAATGCCTCACATAAAGAGGTGACTGAAGCATAGGGTGAATGTTGAGATTAAAAAATTATTTCAGTAAAAGATGTATTGCCATTCAGCTCCCTCAGTGAACTCTTCCTTACTCTGAACATACTTGACACAGCATCTTACTTTCTGAAGCAGTTCTGGAAGACCTCTTTCATGAGTGTCTTTTTGAGATGTGGTCACAAATACAGTGAACATCTTGTAGCTGAGAGCACCCAATGAAAAGGCAGGCAGGTAAAAGCATTACAGTATGTTCTCAACCACCTTATTCGCCAGATCTTGCATCATGTGACCTCAGCTCTTCTTCAAAGTCAGAACTTTTGGCATTGATTCAGGATGTCAAGGTGGCCAGAAGAGCACAACTGGAGACAGAAGGGACTTGCAGAACTGCTTCAGACCGCAGCAAGAGTCACAGTGGATAAATATGCTTTGAAGTGGGGTATAATGCTTTTACGTTTAAAGAATACAAAATAGTGATAGAAAATGCAGCATTAGAAATGATGTAAGATTTCACTAAACAAAGTACCAGGAATTCAACAGTTGTTGCTGTATTACATGATGTTGTCTTCAAATTAGTTGTTCAGATTACCTGATGTAAATGTGTAAGATTCATTTAAAGAAAAGCAAAACAAAACAATAAAAAAGAAGTTATAAGAAATTCAAAGAATAAAAAAATAGAGTAAAAAAATTTAAGCTTTGGGGCTGGGGAGATGGCTCAGTGAAATAAACACTTCTCTGGCAAGTGCAAGGGCCTGAGTTTAATCCCCGGTTCTGAAAAAAAAATTCAAGCATTAACTGCTTTCAAAAGACCCAAAGAAATCTGTAATATAATTATTCAAATTATTCTGCATATACACCTAAATCTATCTTTTCCCCTTCCTTCATTTGTGCTTTTCTTCATCCCAGTTTTTCTTTACCATTGAACAATTTTCTTTTCCTTTAATCTATTGTACCTTTAAGATTTTCATTACTCTTGGAGGTTCTCACACTAGCAAAATAATATGATATTTGCACATGTGGATCTGATTTATTTCACTTATCAATATAGCCTCTAGCTGCATCCATTTATCTATAAAAGCCTTGAATTTATCTTTTTTATAGCTGAATAATATTCCACTGCACAAAAATCTTTTTTATCCATTCCTCAACTGATAGGCATTTGGGTGCTTCCAAGATTTAGCCATGATAAACTGTGCTGCTATAAGCATGGATGCACATATAGCATGATGATTTCAGTTCTTTTGGAAAAATATCAAGGAGGGAATAGCTGGCTTGAATGGGACCTCCACTCCTAGCTTTTGTGGCATCTCCATACTGATTTGCATAATGATTGTACCAGTCTGCACTCCCACCAACAGTGGAGAAGGGCTCCTTCTTCCTGTGGCGTGTATTTTGAGAGGGATTCATGGCATCTTTTGTGTAATAATTAAATTAAAAAAAATTTAAGTAGTCATCGTATTTTATAGTCATACCTTATGTTTGTCCCATCTCCTGTGGTCTGGTGTCTAGCCCAAAGTTGGTTTCTTTCATCTAATCCCTGGAGCAGCAGCTCAGGGGAGCCAGTATCCATGCTGTGTCCATACCCAGGGCGGAGCCAGAAGACCTGGGTGTGGAGGCTGGCTCAGGTGGGAGCACACCAACAGCCACTGCAGCTTGGGTGGGCCTGCGGCCAGGAGCTACTGCTCTCCAGAGAGATGGATGAGGCCCAGAGACCCTGAGGCTGTCTTCCTTGTGCTAGCAGTAGTGGGTGCTACCTGATGGGTCCCTTTTATGCATTATTTTCTTGTTTTACTCAATCGGTTCTTTTCTTAAATATTATTAAAGCTGTTCATTAAAATGTGTTAATCTGCTCTCTTTGAATGATTCTCTAAAGGTTTCTGAGGGAATTGGGTCTGTTTATTTTAGTCTTTTGTTTATTGAGTTTCCTCAGATGGCTAAGGTTGAGGTAGGTAGTTGGTTATTTTAATAGTTGTAGAATATTTATGACAACAATAACAAGCACTTTACAAATGCTTCTCAGAGCCAGAAATTTCTCTAAGTGCCTTTTAGCAGCAACTCCTCTAGTTGTCACAGTTGAGAATTTTGGTCCTTCCTTCCTTCTTTCCTTCCTTCCTTCCTTCCTTCCTTCCTTCCTTCCTTCCTTCCTTCCTTCCTTCCTTCCTTCCTTCCTTCCTTCTTTCTTTCCTTTGTTTCTTGATGGTGATGCAGGGATAGAATCCAGGGCTCTATGCATATGCTCTACCACACAGCTATACCCCTGGACATTTACTTAAAATTTTATTTTGAGACAGGATATCTCGAAGTTGTGCAGTTTAGTCTTGAATTGTGATCCTCTTGCCTCAGTCTCCCAAGTAGCTGAGAGTACAGTGAGTACAGAAAGTACAGTTATGCATCTGGTCCTACTTTTGTTCTCATTTTCCAAATAAGGAAGTGGAGACCCAGACCATTGCACACTGCTGCTAAGGTGAGAACTCAGGATTCAAACCCCAGCTCTCTGACCTTACAGCATGGCTTTCCCCACTCCAGAGCACATGGTCTTGTGTTGGCTTTGCCTGTAGATTCTCCTTTGGTTAAAGAGACACAGTAGCACTGCAAACAGCAGCACTGCTCCTGGAAACAACCTCTAGCTAGATCTCACCCCATTCATCTATCTGCACAGCTGGAGCTTTTCTAGCCACACTCCCAGCTCTACTTCCAAGCCTCTCTGCAGAGGCAGAAGCATGTGGGAAGGGGCTGGCTCTGGCTGACAGGTTGTGTGCAGAGCTGTCTGATGAGCCTTCCTAGGGAGGCCAGTAGCCTATACCTCCTGTTGTCCCATCCCTACTTGGGTGAGAACAGGCTAGCTTTTTATCTTTTGAGAAGGGTTCTCACTATCTAGTTGAGGCTGGCCTTGAACCCACTTTGTAGCCGCAACTGGCTTCATGCTTGAAGCAATCCTCCTGCATCAGCCTTCCAAATGCTGGGATTGCTGATGTGCCTCACCATGCCAAACCATGGTAGCTTTGCATTATGAGGATGAGTCTTCTTCCTGTCAGTGTTACATGGACCAAATCTACCACACCAATGCTGAACTGCTTCCCATGGATATTTATATGAGCAAGGAAAAGATTCTAACTTAAGCTTGCTTGTTTTGTATTGCTGTAACAAAATCCCCGAGGCTGGCTAATTTATAAGTGGACAGCTCTGCTTGGCTGACAATTCTGGTGATTGGAGAGTCCAAGCAGCATAGCAGCAGCATCCTGGTAAGGAAGCCCTGAGTATCACAACATGACAGTGAAATAGGAAAGGAGTCTAGCACATAGGCAATTCACTCAAATAAGAAGTCATTTGATCCTACAAGCTCTCTCCAGGCGCATCTGTGATGCAACTAGGCCAGTGGTGGCAAACCAATGGCACACATGTTATTGTGTTTTGCTTTTAAGACAAAAGATATTCAGGTAGAGTTGTTTTATATAAACTGAAAGCAGTATTAAGTGTTAACTGTAGTGTTGGCACTGGGCAATAAATAAGGAGGCTTGGGGCTCTCCAGTTTGGCACTTGGCCGCTACAAGGTTCACCAGCACCACTTGCTCAAGCCCTTAGTTGGAAAGTCCCCACCACTCTGCAACATTACACTGGGGACCAGGTTTCCAGCACATGAACATTTGGGGGATGACACACATTCAAACTACTGAAAAACTATTTTTATTTGTGTATATTTTGTGCCTTTACCACCTGCTGTATTCCTAATTAATGCATTTTTTTTTTTTTTTTTTTTTTTGTCTTTTTGAGACAGGGTCTCACTATGCAGTTCAGGCTGGCCTCGAGCTCACTTTGTAGCTCAGGCTGGTCTCGAACTCGCAACAATCCTCCTGTCTCAGCCTCCCAAGTGCTGGGATTACAGGCATGCGCCACCACGCCCGGCATTAATGCATTTTTAAAACATAATAATAATAAATCCATTTCCATGCCCACATCCTATGTAGCTGCTATAAACATAATTTACTGCCAATTTCCACATGTGTGTTCATTTTTCTAAATGATACACTCATTCTGTTCTTTGTTAGTTTTGGCAGATTTTTAAATAATTTTTTAAAAAATTATTTATTGATTTATTTGATACAGGGTCTTCCTACACAGCTCGGACTCATAGTGATCCTCCTGTCTCAGGCTCCACAGCTCTGGGATTACAGGTGCGCACCACCATGCTCATTTCAGGGCTGCCATGGCACACGTGGAGTTCTGGGGTTGGCATGGCTTGCAGTACCAGGGCATAAACCCAGGTCCTTGCCCCTGCCAGGTAGGCACTTAGACTGCCGAGCTAGCTCCCCAGCTCCAGTTTGGACAGTTTATAAACTTTTTAAAAATCATTGAGACAGGGTTTTGCAGAGTTGCCCAAGGAGCTCTCTAACGAAAGATCCTCCTGTGTCAGCCTCCCAAGCAGCTGGGATTACACACATGCCTCGTCACACCATTTATAAACTAGTTTTTAAGACTGATGAGGATTTTACTCTTTAAACTCTTTCTTTCCTTAAACTCATTTCCCAATACAGTTTTGGCACAATGTATTTTGCTAAATTGATTTTCTTAACATGAATATGATTGCCTACATGTTCACTGATGAAGCAAGTGGGTTTTGCTGTCATTTTTCTTTTATCCTCCCACTTCTTTCTCTTCATATTTTGTTTATATTTGTGAGTTGTATTCCTTCCTTTAGTCAAGCGCTCTTATTTCTGTTTTGTAGCAAAAGACTTCAGGGTTCCTATGCCCCTATCTGAAGAATTCCAGAGGCATTCCCTGGAGATGCATCCTGTTCATGCTGTGCTTGCTGCTCTGACGCTGAGCTACTTTCTGTTGTCCCTCCTTTCCAGAGCCGGCTGTGGAGGCAGTGGAGCTTGAGTGGCTTGCCCCCACTCCAGAGATCTGCATTCACATCTCTGACGCTAGATCTCTGCAGTCCTAACGTTGGTAACTGTGAGTGGGGTGATGGAGTGGAGGGATCTGGTCCAAAAACAGAATTCAGTACAGAATGAGCACAAGAAGACACAATAGTTCAGACTAGGCTGAGCAGAAAGAAGGACACCTGGTGGTACCTGCATATTCCAGATACCTCACAGACATATCTTAACCAAGGTCTTGTGACTCAGTCTGAGAGAAAGACTCAATTTTTTTTCCCTGCTGATCTGTAGATGAACCTAGGCACTTTGCTTTAAAGCAGAGAATACAAATCAGAAGCCCATGGCTCCTGCTGTCCAAATACAAAACTCAGCCTCTAGGAATTAAGCACCTGACCCAGTGTCTCACACTGAAATAGCAGGAGGATTGGATTGCAGGGCCTTCCTCCCGAATTGGGGTTTTCTCCTAGCAACACTGCTGATGGTCATGCTCTCGAGAGCATAATGCCTCTATTCTCTATGGTACTTGTGAGGATCTTTTCCATGTTGAAACCCACGCTTGAAGAAGGATGATTCTATTCCTTGTGGGTGCTACTCTCCGGGCCCAAGGTGATTTGTGTCACTAAGATTGATGCTTCCTTGAGAGGGACTTTGATGATTTGTGGAAGAATATGTAGCATCTTTAATATTGGAGCTGTCCCGGCAAATCTGGGGACCTGTCACCAGGATAGAGATATTGGAAGTAATGAGATGAACAAGGAGACTCTAATGAAGCAATTGCCTAAATCTGGCCTGCTGAGCCAGCGCCTGCTTGCATGTAAATAAATAATGAATTACACACATAGCATTACCTGGGATTTACAGAGTGCCTCACAGCTGTTCAAAAAAGCCATCTCTCCCCAAGGATCAGCCAAAGGAAGTTCTTTTTTAATTATCTTGAATTATTAAGATTACCATTTAGTAGTGAGTAATCATTTCCTATTGGACTCTCCAAGTGCTTAATTATACTTAGAGAATAATTTGCTCGAGCTTTATAAATAAACCTGGATATTGCCTAAGTCCTCCTTTTTAAAGCCCCAATGGGAAAATACTACTAATATAAATGAAATCAATGTCTACACAATTCCCAGAATAGCAGTATATCCCTACTCCAGGCTACAAAATTAGTGTTATAATACTAACCTCTGGGGGTTGCTGAAGGCTGAGTGTGACAATCAGCCCCTGACTGAATCTAGGCTACTCCAAGTGCTTTTATTTGGAACTGGAAATTGAACTCAAGATCTTGTACTTTCCAAGCAGGTACTTGAGCCACATGCCTGCCCTCTCCCTCAAGTGCTTTTTATATATTAACTCATTCTACTTGAAAAAAGTTCATGTGATCAGAAGTATAGTTACCCCCAAATGGGGAGAATGAACACAGAGAGGTTAAGCGACTTGCCCTAGTCATACAGCCAGGAAGGGACAGACCTGAGGTTTAACCCAGACGTCTATCTCTTCAGAGTTCACACTCCAGAAGCCAGGAGAGAGATCAGAATGGTACAGATAGTGTGTAAGAAACTCCCTGGGGAGGCGAAGGCAGTGAGCAAGAGTGGAAAGAATAGTTAGGTCATGGCTTATTGATCACACTTGCTGTGAGATGTCTTAAGAAAGTGAGAGGAAAAAGCAGTGTTCTCACAATTAGGAAAGGACCAGAGGACTGTGTCCCTCCCATATCTCAGGGACACTCACCTCTGGTGAGCAGTGCCCTCACCAGGGGACATGGGAAGGGCAGGACCCCCCCCCCCCAAGGCACAGCCAGGCACTTGTTCTAGGAGCTGTGACCACAGCAGCATTTCCTCTGCTCTGCGGTGTGAGGCAGAAACAGGGAGGGAATGCCGAAGAAATAAGCGTTCAGTTCTCAGTGAGGATCTTGGCAGTACTGAACAAACTCTGAAGGCTCCTGTTGCAATGTGCCGCTTTGCCCAAGACTCCAGGCTATTTTAAAGAACCCAAAGAGAGGGCCTGAATTACTGAGAGTTGGACTTGATGGGGGTGAGCAGTTGAATTTAGTTATTTTTTTGAAGGAAGAAGTAAATGGTGTTTGATGGGAGAATCAATCAATTCAAGATGATAAGCCATGAGCTGGTAACTTTGGAAGCTACATGAGAAATATATGAAGGTTACTATATGCATTCATCTGCCTTCACTTCTGAGTGTAATACAGGAAAGATTTTTTTTTTTTTTGTATTTAGTAAAGGGTCTGCAGGGTCTCACTACACATATAGGACTCATAGTGAGACTGTTTTCAGTCTCCAAAGTGCTAGGATTGCAGACCTGAGCCACCATGCCCAGTCTGAGTCACCAGCTCAGCCTGACCCAGAGGCGGGGCTGGCACAGCACACCGGGATTGAAGCCTCCATTGGATCGAAGCCCCGGTCCTTGTGCCTGGCTAAGCAGGTTCTTTAGTCCTCTGAGCTATCTGGCTGGCCCTGGAAAAGATTTTTTTTTTTTTTTTTTTTAAAGAATTTTGTTATTTATGCACATCTCAGGTTGGGCTTGCACATTCTCAACCAAAACCACAAGGAATCTACCCTGAGAGATCTGCATGTTGGAGTTTGAAAGGAGGCATCATGAAATGCATAGAAATGCTGAAGCTGAAGCTCTGTGCAAAGCGGACACGGTCCCCTCGCTGGTCCTCTGCAGTGAACACTTGCATCAGCCCATTTAGGCTCTACCGTACTGTATCTGCACCGAGCCCCGTGGCTCACCCAGTGCATGAGGAAAACATGTTGTTATTTCTATTGTCAAGATTTTTTAAAAAGTCAAGACAGAAAGATCAGAATTTTTCTAAATTTTTGCAGGAAGCAGAAGACCAGGAAGCAAGTCCCTACAAAGAAAGCCACACAGCCACTGTCCTTAGCAGCCCCCTGGGGCTGGCACAGAATCGGAGCATAAGGGGATCTTAAGTCTTCACTGATTAGCTACCCCTACTCAGCAAAGGAAATGTAATTTGAAGTGGCTCTAACGGAAATTAATTTACATGAACAACCATTGTGCAATTTTCTCTTTTCCCCATCCAAAAATGTCTTCATTGTATTGAAAGATAAACTCTTCCAGATGAATCCCTGTTTGCAGAGAAATGGAAAGACCTGGAAAAATATGCTTTAAAAAACATCACTAGTCTGAGGGTCAGTGGAACTGAATGTCTTCCAGCTAGCTTCATTGAGGGTATTAAATCAGAGCCAATCATTTTCTCAAACTTCTGAGTATGATGTGGAGCAAGGGAGAGTTTGTTCCCATTAAAGTCCATTCAATGTCCAGAGAAAATGGTTATCTGGCATTTGTGTGTGGGGAGGAGGTTTCTGTATTTGTATATTTGGAAATGGGCATAGCATGTGACTTACCTGTTTATACCTTTTCTTGGGGAATCTTAGAAATTATTTTTTGCAGTACCAGGGAGCAAACTCAGGACCTTGTGTAGCTAGGCAGGAGCTTATATGACTGAGTTATATCTCTGACCCCTAGAAACTTTTTTTAGCCATTAAATTTTTATTAATCTTGGGCTTGGGTACCCTCTGCACTACCCCAAGCTTCTTTTTTAATCCCCTATGCCTTCCCTCCCGTTCCCTGCCTCCACCTTTAGTTCCTTTCCCCCAGTGTTCATTCTTGATACTATCAATTTTAGCTCATGTCAGAGGTTCTCTCCTTAGCTCACTGTAGCTTCAGAGAAACAAAAGTGTAAAATGCTTCCCTCCATTTTTCCATTCTCTTCCTTATCCACAAAACTGTGGCTTCTACTCAAAAAACATCTACACCATATTGGCGTGGATGGATGAATAAAGAGGTTGCTTCCTGAGACCTCTCACAGGTCTCTCATTAAAGAGATGAGCCTTTTCTTCTGTGGAGGACATTTTTTGCATTGATGTATATACATCTCTTTATTTTCTGCAAACTCTTTGGAGAAAACACTGTTTCTTTGGCCTTTGGACTGATGTACTAACTAGGATGGATGTGAGCTGTGTAGGCAGGTGATAAAGTTAGTGTCTCCTCTTCACCTCCTTTTCTATTCTCTTCTTTTTAAGTAAAGTCACATAATTTTCAGAAAGAATATGGAGTTTTCTGTGGTCACATTTATCTATAGCTTGCTTACGCAAGTGAATTCAAAGAGCACTGCTACTGCACTGAGCATAGTGATCATGACTTGTAGAGTTCACTTCTGCTGGGGTTTGAAGGGTGCCAGTGAGAAGCACTGCATTCCTTCTTTACCTTTTCTCTGTGTGTAAAACCCATGGGAAGATGAACTCACATGAGATGGAAGACCAAGACACAGGTGCAGCTTTGGTAAAAATTTCTTTGGCAAATTTGGTTTGATCTACGGCCACCTCTGGGCCTCTTAAGTATGTCACTCAACTCTGGACCCTGATGTGTCTCTCCCAACCCCCATTCATAGTCATGGAGCCATTGCTTTATTCACTACCTGTGATAAAGAAATAGGAACCTCTGGATCTGACTCTTCAGAGGTCCACTTTGAGGCCCCTACAGTCGGGAAGTAGGAAGGGAGTATAAAGCACCCAAGTGCTCCCAGATCCACAACCAGGATGGAGAATATGGCCATGCAGCTGCTCTGGTCTCTCACCAATGTGTTTTGAGTGCCTCTGTGGTGTAGCTAATCTCTCAAATTAGCACAAGAATTAATTAATTGAATCCTTTTCACAGCAGAATGAGAGAAACAGTTACTGTGAGCAGCCCTGTTCTTCAAACAGAGAAAACTAAGGCTCACAGAGATTAAGTCTCACTCTCAAGTGGGGACTTTGATATTTGAATTCATTCTGTTTCCAGGGGCTCACATCTAACCGTTTTCCACACTGCTGCAGAAGAGTCACCTGTCTACTGGGAAGATGGGAAGAAGAGGAAGAGGAAGGATGGCGCGGATTAGTCCACAGTGTTGCCTGCAGATGTGAAGGGATGTTAAACTTCCATCATCGGCCTTGATTGTGGGGCCAGGAATAACTCCCTTCTCCCCTTGAGAGATAGCATTAGGGTTCTGTGTTTGCAACATTCAAGCAGGCATTCTCTCTCCCATTGCCAAGAAATGACATATAATCAAGGTCTGTGGAGCTTAAAATAAGTGCCTCTGGGGGATCCCTTTTAAGAGAAACAGTATGCAATATCCAACACAAAATTCCTATGTGAAAGTGAGTAGTCACAGAACAAGGAATAGTGAATGAACTTCTTGTGGTGGTTCTAGAGTTCTCTGAGTGTTTTTCTGTCAGTGCCTGCTTGTTTTTTTTCTGCAGATCACACAAAGGCTCTGCAGATCAATCACCATCCAGTAAGCTAGCATCTGTCTAGTACCTAATTGCTAGATAAGGTAGCTCCCTGACAGGCACCAGAGTTTAGGACCAACCCTATGGATGGAAGGATAAGCTTTGTTGAAGGAAAGGGAGACTTCCACAAAGCAGGATTAACAAAGGAGACATACATCTCCATTCTCTTATGACCCTACATGAACACACAGAGTTCTGCTTTAGTCCCTCCCATGCAGGGATTTCTCAGTACTAGGCATCTGGATTCAGAGATGAAAACTTCAGGAGGGTCATCTTACAGTGTCAGCTGCCCCATTCCTAGAGACCTTGGAACTAGTGAGATAATATTTTCTTTCTCATATGGGAAAAGAAGGCTCGGCCAATGGAAGCTGAGCTCAAGGGCATGCCCTTGCAGAAGGAAAACACTTCTGGCCTGATGCTGACTAGTATGGTGTGGTCCACCTCATCTGGGCTGAAAGCATAGGCTACCTCTAGACATTCTGGCCTTTTGTTCCACAAAGTGGATTGACACTAGCTGACACTATAGAAACTACTTATTTACTAAACACGTACTGTGTACTCACCTAAAGGCTGGTATCTTGTATGACCCTGCTAACTCTGTGGGCTAGGTACCATGATTGTCCCATTTTATAGAGAAAGGAATGGGAGCTTAGATCAGTTGGGAAAGACATCCTTGTCATAGAACCAACTCATCTTTGGCTGATTTGGGATTCTGACTCCAAAGCCAGAGGCAAAGTCCTGAAAGTGTGTGCCATAACACCTCCCAACATGGCAGGGAGGGACAACCCAGCATTTGGAAATCCAGTGCTCATCTCTGAGACTTACTGTGGTCTTCAAGTATGCTGTGGAGAAGCTGCTTGTAGCCTTAGAAAGGGCCACACAGCAAGAGCTATGAGCAAGTTCCACATGCCAGTGCTTGCTTTTGGGCTGAAGATAATTTTTTAAATGGTAGCAGCACCATAAAAAGTTAGTGAAGGAGAATACACTAGTCTTTTCAGTTCTGTACCTTTAGTATTTATGTGGAGTTTAATAATAAATGCTAAATAAATTAATGAAATGAGAATCTCTATTGACTCAGATCCTAGAATGGTATCATGAGTTGGAAAACAGAAGGCAAATGAAAACAGGTAAAGTAGACTCGATAATATCTTGTTTTAATTCAAACTTCTTTGAATATG
>PVKA01004332.1:0-100150 GCA_004027165.1 Ctenomys sociabilis
GAGACAGAATATCTGACACCCAAAGCTAAAGGAGGAAAAATTTACTTAGCTGAGCTTGTAGAGTTTTCAGTTAACAGTTGGCAGAGTAATATGGCACAGAGGCATTGCAGAGGAAAATTGTCTGTGACACCCACAAGGTAGGAAAAACAAAAAGGAATTTAATAGCATCTTTTTGCACCTTTATATTAGCCATACTACTTAGGACAAGTAGCACTCACACCCACCACCCAGTACTCTTGAGCCTACCGTTTATGCCATGAATCAATTCCACACACTCTAGATCCAACCCATTCTGAAAAACTTCATCTATGACCACCTGGGGGACATCTAAACACAAGCTATAGTATTCTGCCTCTGGCCACCCAAGACATACCTTTTATACACAAAAGCATTTAGATCATCTCCAAGAATTGCCACATAGTGACCATTGCTGAAAAGTCCAAGTCCAAAGTTTTCTCTGAGTTGTAAGGCACTTTCTTAGCTGCAAGTCTGTGTACTAAAAAAAAAATAAAATTAAACACCTCCAACATACAATGGAATAAGGTAGATATTTCCATTCCAGAGGTTACTTACTGGGAGACATAAAGGAATTGAGACCAAAGCAAGTCAAAAAAGTAGTAGGACAAATATTAAGTCCTGTAGTTCCATGTCCAGCATCTAAGGTAAAACCTATGGCAAGATGTAAGCTCCAGAGGCATTGAATGGCTCTGAACCTACAGCATTTCCTGTGGTTGTAGCATCCGTGGCATCTCTCTGGATTTGGCTCTGCTCCCTTCTTGCAGTTTTCAGGTGATCCATGTTCCTGGATACTCCAAACTTCTAAAATCTCCACTGTATCTTTAACTTCACATTCAGAGCATCATAAACTTCCCTCCCAGAAATGCTTATAAAATTTGAGTTGCAGCCTTCTAGACACTACCATACTTGCATTCTGCTTACAACTAAATTGAGCATCACGTGGATGATAGCAAGGTCTGCTGCCAACTGGAACAGGAGTACAGCTTTCTTCTCTCTTAGTGATATGGGTCCAGCACCCATGAACCAAATCCCAAGAAACAACTTTCCTAGGTAGACACAATCCTGAAACAATACTCTGGACCTCTCTTGTCAAAGCAGACTTTCATTTTGGCAATTTTGAGACTACACAGATTGAGTTATGTTTGTTCTTGTAATAATATCCTCAGGCCTTCCTTTCTGCCTCCTCCTCTTCCTCCTACTTCTTCTGCTCCTCCTCCTCCTTTTAGAGATACAAGGTTTTTCTACATTCAGTTTAGAGTTAAAATCACTTTGTAGCCCAGCCTGGCCCTGAATTTAAGTGTATTCATTACAGATATATGCTACCACACCCGGTCTACTACTACTTCTGAAATTTTGTGATTTCCTTACTAGTCTTCTCAGTAAACAGTTTCTTACCAAATTCACAATGTTGAGTCATTCTCCTGGGCCCTCTGCTTTTTCATTTTCAACATGAATCTAGCCAAAAGCCCCTGAAAATAGCCATGCCACTGCCTCAACATCAGACTGCCTTGGAATTTCTTCTGCCAGGTTAACTAGTCTACCACTTTCAATCCAAGTCCCAGGAAAAGTCTCTGGACAAGAGCAAAACGCAGACATTCTGCCAAGACATCACACACATCAGTTGGAGTCACCATTACTGCAGTCCTGCTCAGCGGAAACTTCTTGCACCTTATCTTTTCCTTCATAATTTCTATCAGCAAGCTAGGCTTCTGAGCACCAATAACAATATCCCACCAAGTACAGACACAGGTGTCCCAGTTCTGTTTTCCAGCCTACATCTCCAAACTTTTCCTAATGCTTCCCCTTCCCACAAGCCCATTTCAAGGTCTGCAAGCTGCATGGTCAGGTACGGTCATAGCACCAATTTGACTTTTCTTGTACAAAATTGTATCATAGTTATTTTTTTCTTATTGCTGAGACAGAATGTCCAACACTCAAAGTAAAGGGGAGTGGGAAAATTCATTTAGCTCATGGTTTGTACAGGTTTCAGTCCATAATCCTCTGGCTCCATTGCAGGATGGCTTAGCAGAGAAACATCACAGAGAACAGTTGTGAGGACCCACAGTATAGCAAAAGCAACAAGCGACCTAAATAGCACTTTTTGCCACTTTTGTCATTTCCAGACTAGGATGGGTGGTCCTCACAATCTTAATCTTAGCACACTGAGCCTAGCATTTCCTGGTGAGTCAATTTCCATGTCATACCTCTAATGCAACAACTTCTAAAAAAATCTTCACCTGTGACCACCTGAGGCTTTGGGGAACATTCAAACACAGTCTATAGCACCTGTATGTATAAAAACTGTTCCTTAAAATCAGCAGTTATATTATTTGTGTTGTTTCCAAGCATAGATATATGGGGATAGCTAATAGTCTTAGTGATAAATAGGGTCCAAACAGTTTTCAGGCTGGGGATACAGCTCAGTGGTACTGCCTGGCAAGTGCAAGGTCTTGATTTTGATTCCCAGGATTAAATAAATGAGCATCTAAAATCTTGGGGCCATGCTGATAGCTTAGTAGAATAAATGCTTGCCTGGAAAGCATAAGGTCCTGAGTTCAATCCCTGTACATACACACACACACACACACACACACACACAAAAAAAAAAAAAAAAAAAAAAAAAAAAAAAACAGTTTTCAAAGAATTTTATATGCATTACTTTTTAAGATCTTAAGAGGAGGAACCAGGTGCAGCGGTTCACTCCTGTAGTCCCAGTACTCAGGAGGTTGAGATAGGAGGATCACTGGGAACCCAAGACCAACCTAAGGGCCACAGTAGTGAGCACAAGCCAAGCCTGGATTGCATATTTAGAGACAGAGTCTCTAAATAAATAATCTTAAGAGGAAATTTATGAGATAGGCATCACTAATATATTCCTGATCTATACATACGTAAACAAAGGCCCTAAAGATTAACCTGCTGATACTCCTATGTGTACATTCTATACTGAAGATTTAAGCCTGAGATGTCTGCCTAGAGAACTTATCCTCTTACATCACAATTATATTGCTTATATATGTCAGAAAGATAAAAAAAGGATGATTGTTTTAGAAAAGACAGTAGAACTGTCAAATTTAACATTCTGAATAGCCAGAGAAATAACAAATATTTTCTAAGTGCCTGTGGAAGGCCCAGTTACCATGTGGGCAGAAAATATATTGTGACTCTGGACTCACAGCCTTAAAAGGACACAAAGGGGAATAATTTGTGGTTCATCCATATTGAAATACTATTTAGCAATAGAAAGGGATCAACTACTGATGCAAATTATACCCTAGAACAGTGCTTAAGGCATTATATTGAGCGAAAGAAATAAGTCAATCTTAGACATTTATATACTATGTGATTTTCCCCATGCCTGTGTAGGATTAAGTGGTCATAATGTGTAGCTGATGTAGATTTTGGAAGGTGGTAGCATTTTTCTGAATTCAGATGATAGCGATGGTTGCACAAATTCATACATGTTTTAAAATTTAGAGTTCATCAAGCTGTCACTCTAAAATTATACAAAAAAGGAAAAGAAATATTGAAAACTCTGGAGGAGACTAAAGAAACCAGGCACAGTGACATGGTCATTTTCTGTAAATAATAAAGTTGCTTCAACTTTTATAATTTCCATTTACTCTATGTGATTAATGATTAATTAAAGCAGCCTGTTTCAATGATAAATGCCAAATACTGAACACAATACCAAAAAATATAATTGCTCAAGAAATGATTATGTAACACACTGTCTTGAAATAAATAGGAAAGCAGCTTCTGCTGCCCTAGGTCTACCCCCCTCCCCTTTCCAGGCTGAGGTGGCTGTCTCCCGGAAGGCATCTTCTTACAGCAGCCCGGTCAGTGGAGCCCTTCTCCCCCATCGTATTTGGTGAATTTGCTATATTCTGTGGAAACCCTTCTTGTCATAATTTAGACCCAAGAACATTGCTAGAGAAGCTATGTGACACTTTTCAACCATATGAGTAGACAGGTTGTCATCTCCTTCTCTCCTCAGCCACCGTTCACTTCCTTGGTACTGCCTCAACACTTGCCTCCCTTTTCTTTTCCTTTCAACCACCAAACCTTCTGGTCCATGAGATTAAGCATTGCTCCTCTCTGCAGTTTGCCATATCCCACACTGAGTTGTTTGTGCTGCCCCAAAAGTGTATAACCCTGATAGACGTTCAGTAAAAAATACGTTCATGCCATGTTGTGCCAGCTAAACTTCAAGTTTCACAAGGCAAGAAGCCTTAAACCAAACTCATACTGTAAGTCATCTATGTGGCTGACTTTCACAAACATTGGTTGAGTTTTCTTTATATCAAGTCTGTATTATGGGGAACTTTATTTTCAGCATGGAGGAAAAGGTTTAAAGTTACTTTCCAAAAGAAAAATCACATATGGTTGAGGTGGAATTTGAATCTAAATGTGGCTCAACATCCACATTTCCTTGATAAATTTTACACAGTATATCATGTACACTTTTCTTTGATCCCCCAAATTATGTACAAGATACACTGATTTTTATCAAATTTAATTTAATTCAATGTTTTTTTTTGACATGAATAAAATTTAGGTTGGAACTTTGTATGTATGCAGGAAGATAATTATTTAAACTCTTACAAAATTCAAATGTTTTGGCAATAAAGAGAATTAAAGATATTTTTATTTTATTCTCCAAATAAAAGACTCCATTATTTTAATTTTCCCTCCTCCCTTCCCATCTCCAGTCTTACCTTTCCTCTTCTCCTGCTTTCATCGCTCCCTCTCATGATTATCTTTATGTTAGGTTGCTAATATTTCTTAAGTAGGTTTTGCTAAGACACATTAAGATATTGCAGGTAGCATTAAGCAGATATGTGAATAATTTAAGAACAGTAATGCTGGGTTTTTCTAATTAAAACATTGACTATATGTCATTGTTTAGAAAAAGAAAAAAAAAGAGCAAAGAGACTTTATGTCAGACTACTTTCCTCGCAGTTCATGCCAGTGACTAATGGAGACATTGTTACACATGACGTCAGAGTGAAAAATGTGAAACGGATGGTGCCTGGAGGAAGGTTACGTCTTCTGCTTTGCTGTGCAGACCGTGTTATAAAGCCGTTTGGGAAGTTTCTGTCCATGGCAATAAATGCAAATTGGGCAAGCTGCAGGAACACTCGCAACAAAGAAAATTCGGAAGATGTTCAATAACAGGACTCCACCATACTCCTTAGCCAGATTTACACATTTAGATCCATGAAAAATACGTTTTCCAGTGTGTTATCAAACATCAAATAAGTACCTATTGAGAACTCAACATGTACTAATCACTGTACCTGAGAACTATGGGACTGTTACCAAGCGCAGGCCTCATAGCGAGCAGGCATCTGTGTACTTTGCATCATTTGTGTAGTGGGAAAAGCCGGTGAGCCTGCCTGTCGTCATTTTGCCCTGCTTTTCCCCCTGACTTTCACCAAAATCCTGTATTTGTAGCCTACTCCACAGTACAAGGATTTGGGAGCAGCTGATCAGATAAGACATTTACTAGGCACTCCTTGCAATTTATTTGGAAAATATGAAAAGCTTTGTTTGTTCATTGCTCAAAGGAGCTCTCAATTATCTTTTCAGCTCTTTTCTTTGGATGAGTATTGATGAGATTTGCACTCACAGAGTGCATCTGATGTACAAACAAAGACAAGGAGAAAGCTTAGCTTTAAGCAAGGATCATCCATAATAATTGACCTTGTACTTTGAATTTTATCTGTTGGGCAATTGAATTTCAAGCTCCCAGCCAAAAAAGGTGACTATGTGGGTGTACAGCCAACATTATGAAGCTATACAGATGGGAACAAGGAAAAAATCAGGTACCATACAACTCATTTGCTTTGTAGACATGAAGGTCATCTGTAAAATTTATTTACGTGAGCAGAATGAAATTAGAATTATGACAATGAAGTGTTTCATTAAACACTAAGACAAATATGCTGAATTCTTAGTGTGTCAATATAAAATAAGTAGTTCAGACATTTTTCAAACAAAATACAGTGGAATCAAATTATGCCAGTCAAAAAACAAGTCCACTGCTATTATTATCGATATCTTCATAGAAGATGAAAGGAACCAGTAATTCTTTTATTCAGAAAGAACAGTGGTTTTTAAGTGGAAAACAGTAGATATAGAGACTAAACCGGGCAATCTTCATTTTTTTAAACAAATTTGTAGAGTCACAACTGGTATAAAATTTGAAAATGAGTTTACTCTATTGAGTACAATTCTGAAAGGACAGAAAACAAAATTCTTTTTCACAGCTTTGTCTGTATTGCTTTCAAATTGCTTGCTATAGAATCTAGAATCATCAACATACTAAAATGAATGAAGGATAACGGCCTCTAGGAAAATACTGATTTTGTATTTATATAGCAAAGCTGCAGGTGAATGAAATATATGTTCATGGAAAAGGAGTTAGAAATCATCATTATTTGTTGTGTCCTTACTAAGTGTGACTAGTTTGCTAGGCACCTGAGCTACAATGGTAAGAATTCCTTTTGCTAACGTCTACTAGGAAAGACTTGTACAAGAAAGAACAAGCATATCACACTATTATTAATTTTTAAATGCAAGTTCCACATCTCAGAATCGATGTCTTACATTAAGTCTTGGATATTACATTATTAAGGAGATTCTTACTTAATAAAATTAATGAATTTAAAATTTCAGTAGTTTACATTCAAAGATGGCAAAAAGGTACCTTCCTCGGTATGTTATTTAACCATCTGCTTTTTTAGCCATTCTCTATGGTCTTTCTGTTGCTGTATTCAGCCAACAGATATGCAAGAAGAACAAGAAAAGGCCACAAAAATTTTTAAGTGCTACAGCTATAAGTAATAAACATCATTTCTATCAGCCATGACAAAAACTAAAGGACTGCACCTAGATGACAAGAAATCTGAACAGTATACTTCCTGTTTATGAAGCTACTTTCCAAGATGGCCCCTTGCTACAGAACTTTGAAAATGACAACTATCTTTATCCCTGAACTCCACAGGAGGCCAGCAATGCCTGGCTGGGAAAAGAAGGCACTCCCAGATGGGGTGGTTGGTGAACTCTGAGCTTGATTATCCTATCCAGGAGCATAACCAAGGAGGATATTCCAGGGACGTGATCAGCAGCGGAATGGCCTGAAGGCTGAAAAGCAAAGGTGGAAAAGGGAAAATAGAAGGGTTCCATCTTCTTTCTCACTGTGACAGAGGGAATGGTGGAGATGAGATGTGAAGAGTAGAGGAGGAGCTGCAGATGAAGTGCCTAAACGTCATTATACTGACATAATATGCTATCTCCGCTGTCATCTCCCTGTTCCCCTCAGTATTCTCATTGACTGGCTCTAGGTCCTCACAAACTATTGTTCTCATTCTTGTTCATTCATGAGGATAATCTCTCTGCTAGGCAGGGCCACTGAAGGGAAATCTTTTCTATTGAATGGCTGACCTTTTAATTCTCCCAATTGACTGTGGAGATAAAGCTTGGTCATGTGTCTCAGCCAATTGGCCCTCTATTGAGAAAAGCAGTGCCTGGTTCTGTCACTGACACAAACATAAGCTGAGTGCACAGAGGACATGGGTAAGGGCTGTTCATGTAACATCTGCTAATTAACTGCCATTTGAAATGCAGTCAGTTCAGTGTATTGTGCCCTGGTATTGTGTTTCCTCATCGGTACCCTTCAGCCAAAGAGTGCAATTCCCAGTGACAGCAATATGTTCATTTATTTTTAATATTCCATGACCTATTCAGGGTTATGGCCTCATTAGAAAACGATTGATGTCTTTGACACAAATCTGTGAAGTGCCCTTGTTGTCTACATTTAAACATGATGAATAAAGAAAAAAAAAGAAGAAAGAAAGAGAAAAAGACTTGCCCTAGATCTTTCTAAGATTGTAACAAAACCTGACAAAAGTAATTGTTTGCTACTTCAGGGACTTAAAGAAAACAGATAACCAATCAACGAGACTGGTAAATTTTTCTTTCTTTTTCTATTTATAGTTGATAAAGGTACTTTAGAGTTTAAATTGGTAACATTAGTGGAAAAAATTGGCTCCCTTATTAATTTGACTTAATTAATTTTCTGCAGAATATGTAGGCTTTTTGAACTTCAGGTTATCTATGTAAATCCTGCAAATGATCTGATTTCCTTTTATCTATCTACAAATAAGGTACTGGGGAGACTCATGAATAATGTGCATTAAGTCTCCCTGGTTCAAAACAAGCTTTTAAATACTGATGGCTGTTTAGAAATGCAACTGCCATTAGATTACTTGAAAATTTATAGACAATTACCATAGAAATTAAACAAAACATGTTTTATGTTGTTGATATTCAATATTCATAACAATGTGTTTCTCTGGAATTACTTCTTTGTCACTTAATATATTCTCAATGATAGAGGAAGAAATCCATCCTTCTAAGCATCATTTTGATAGTACTTACATTGCATGATAAATTGATTACATATGTGGAAACTAAATGTCAATGTTTGGAGCACATGTTAACCTTAGAACTCAATGAATATCTAATGGCTGCCAGAGAATGCTGCGGAAATTAGATTGCATTGATGAACAAACTAAAGCCCCTGCTTTTGATATATTCATAGTTTAATAAGTAGGTCACTATGTGAAACTGACCCCACAGAATTTACAGAAATGTTAAAAGAAGGGGGTACACAGTCTTTTGGGAACAGAGAAAAGAGGAGAAAGAAAATCATTTCCCTATAGATGAGGCTTAGAATCACAGATTCACTAGGCCTCCATCACAAATGATAGTGTAATCTTAAACTCAAAGCCATCTTCACTAATCTCATAAAGATATTCAAAATACAGTGTGTTATAAGGTTGAAAGAGAATAATCCATGCAATTGAATAAAGTAATATTTTATTCATTTTCAAAATTGTTCTCTATTTTAAAAAGACATGAGCAATATTTCAAATATGTGTTATTTAAGATGGGAAGAAGAATATTTGAGGCATAATTTAAAAATAAAAATGCACAAAATTATGCAGCACATTGATCAGTGACTCAAGGCTTAAATTTCTCTGCTTCTAGAAAAGTTTAAATAAATCTATTTCCTATTTGAAGAAGGAAATGGGAAAACCAATTCACATTGAGCATTGTTGCTATGGCTTGTTTCTAGACGTCCTCCAAAACCTCATGTGTTCATAGGTAGGGCTTTGGGGAAGGGCTGGATCAGATGTATGTGATGCTGGATTAAGATTCGTGACACTGAGACTAACAGCATGTGATGACCACCATATGCAACATGGCCCTGCCCATGGGCACGCTGAGTGGGCCACCAGAGTCCAGGCATGGAGACACAAGCCTGTGATCCCAGGCAGGAGGATCACTAGGAGTCTGAGCTGTGTAATGAAATGCTATAACAAATACATAATTCAAAACAAAACAAAAAAAGAGTGTGTGCGATTACTTAATTGGCTTAGCAGAGTTCCCGCACCCCGGGTATGGGTACTGGAACCATGCAGTAGGCTTGGGGCTTTGAAAAGATAAGAGGGACAGGAAGGATGCTGTAGCTGCTGCCCATCTTGGTACTGTTTCTCCTGTGATGCTCTTCTAATGGGCCTTGGAGCCAGCTGGCAGTGAACTGAGATCCTGACACACTGTGATCTGAAATAAAACTTTCTTGCTTTACATTGGGTGTAGGCTATTGTGTCTCAGCCAAGAAAAAGTGCCTAAAATAATTATCTAGATATTTACAGAATTGTTAGACTCAGGATATTCTATTTAGAAAATAGGATAATGAGACTGTAAAATCTCTTAACTGACTCTGAATTATTGGACTGAAACATCAAGCTTAACATACAGGTGTAATTATCTAAGATCCGAAATCTATGGTGTTCTTACCTCACCAAAATGTGAGTTATGAGTGACAGTTTTAACTGATATAGCCTGGGTAATTAGGGCATAACAGAACTGGACAGAGAAGGATAAGTAGGACTGTTAATTATAAAATCCCAGGCCACACGTGCTGGATTTCTCAAATTCCTATATATGGGCTTCTCCTGAGAACTCAAGCAGATTTTTAATAGAATGGCCTACACCTGGCATCAGCTGAGTCATGAGTCCCCAACACCGCCTCTCAACACACATATGTAGAAATTCTCATGTGTTTCCTGGAGATTTGGACAGTATGAAAGTTCCCAGGTGCCAAGAAGAGATCGCTATCATGGCTTTTCTCATGATAGACCATTTAGCTTTTTCCAGGCTATTCCTTTATCTTGCATTTACCTTTATTTACTGGGCCCAAGTTTGCTCTGCAGAGCCAGTTTCTCTCTCTACTCTTTAACTTTATCAAACCAACTGTTATGGTTTGTATCTAGCTGTTTCCCCAAAGCTTCATGTAAATCAGGGGGGAGTGTCGCTGCCTGAGAGACAGTGCGTGGCTCGAGGGGCATAGCCAAGGACCAGGGTAGGGCTTGAGGGGCCGGGCTACAGAGGCGTCAACCTTTAAACTGACAGTTTTCCTCCCCTTCTCCCCCAGGCCTGATGGCCTCTCTTGGAGGTGTGGAGCGGATCATCCTGGACATGGCGGCACTCCAGCCTCTCTTGCAGACCCTGTACCGCGGGATGCTACTGTCTCGAGGTCTGACTATGTAATTCAGGCTGGTTTAGACTATGAAACTTCCAGTAACTGTGAGCTAAATAAACCTTTCCTTCCCTAAGCTTGTGTCGGGTATTGGTCCCAGCAATGATAGAAAAGTAACTAAGGCACCAACTTTGCCCTTTTGCTCATTTTATTCAATTCTTTGTTTGAGACAAGAAGAATCTGGAATTCAATTCCAGGAGAGGGAAGCAAGCCAGAACTCAATAACATTTATTTTGTGAGCCATTTTTTAGAAGGAGATTTCCAATAAGAATACAACATTACTGATGAAATTCGTATCATTAATAATATAAAATCAAAAATAATACATGAACTACAAAGACTTTTAAGTTGATTGAGTGAATTATCTGTGTTCTATTCAATTCTCAACAGAAACAAGGTAGAACTATCTCCATGATGAAAGTAAGCTCAGAGATATAATGCAGATGTCCCTAAGTAAATATGCAGGATCTTCCAAAATCTAAAACTCTAGGGTCCCCAGATAGTACATGGTGAAGATAAGAACTGTTTCATTCCATTCAGGTTGCTGTAATAGAAATGCCCTTTATAAAGAACTTAAATGTTCTCTCAGAGATCTGGAGCTAAAGAAGTCTGAGAAAAAAGACACAGAAGATTTTGCGGCTGGTGAGGGCCCACTTCCCAGTTTATAAATGGAAGAATGTTGCTGCTTTGACAAAGCAGGACAGGCAAGGGAGCTCTCCGGCTCTGTGGTGTAAGGGAACTCTCAGAATGTAACCATTTCCAGAGATTACAGCTCTTAACACCATTATATGAGGGCTTCTAATGTAACATATGGATTTTAGATGAATGGAAACATTCACACTACAACCAAAAATAAAACCCAGTGCTAGTTATTTCTAAACTGTCTTCTACCAGATCTCGATGCCACATTTAGTTTATAATTTGCTTAATCTGTGTGCCTAATTGGAAGCAACTGCATCTGTGTACATAAAGAATTCCTCAGATTGCTTTGCATCATGCACCGCAAAAGATGATTAATAACTCTCATGGTATATCATCACATTTTATGGAGGAAGAACTATGTTTCGGTAAACCAATCAAAAACTAATAGGTAAGCTCACACTGAGTAATAATATGAGTCGGATGAGTTACAAAGTGCAACCTTCCAACATCATCCCCACCTATACTGCTTAAATGCTGATGGCTTTCACCTCTGTGCTAGAGCTGCAAGTCAGAGTGTTTTTCTTGTGCCTCAATACATGGGAAATAGGCATCTAAAATGAAGCCAAGAGAGACCGGCCTGAGACAGCATGGCCAACTCCGCCAACCTCCTCAATCACACCCATGCCTGCCCAGCCCTACAGACCGGCCTGAGATAGCAGCTGACTCCAGCGGCCTCCTGGATCCCGTGCCAAGCTCTCCCAGTGAGTGGAAAATTGCACTACTCACCAGGCTTCCCAGATCAGTCAGTGTGCGGTGAGTCTGAGGGAAAGCCTTTGGATCCCCATCCCCAACCCCTCCAAGCCAGTGACCAGCCTGAAACCTCAGGACCCACTCATCAGCACCTCCCTGGATTGCCTGCCCTAAAGCCCGCTGACTGAGTGGGAATTTCCCCAACTCCCTGGGCATCAAAGTTTAGTGAGTGTAAAACTCCACGCCAGCCATGCTGGAGAGACACTTCCCAGGGGTTCCCTGACCACCACCCCTGCAGCTCGAAAACCAGCACAGCTTGGCTGATGAGAGCAGCAGGTCCGCCGTCCCAGAGAAACATTTCCCACCGATTGCCAGTCCCACCCTACGGCCCCGGACCCAGTGCAGGTTGCCCGGGAGTGAGAACTCCAAGCCTACCATGCGGGAGGGACATTTCTTAATGATTCCCAGTCCCATCCCACGGCCTGTAACCCAGCGCAGCCTGGCCTGTGAATGAGGGCTCCAGGACCACTGTGCCAGAGAGACCATTCCCAGCCTTCTCGGGTTCCGGCCTGTAGACCAGGAACCAGCACAGGCTGGCTGACCCATTACAGTCTACCCAGTGAATAAGATCATCCACTATCCTTTTGGGAGCCCAGCAGACCCAACAAAGCCCAGGCCCACCCACCTAGAGAGCAACATGCTTGACACAGGAGGGCTGACTCCGGCAATTTTCCAGATCCTTGCCACAAAGCCAGGCAAGACTGGGGATTTTCATTACTTCCTCTGCATCCCATTTCAGTTCATGCTCGCCTGACCAGGGAACTAACAGAAGGGAACCACAGGAGCTGCAGCAAAAAGGAACTGAACACAATAGCTAGATCCAGGATAGGCATACCTGGATAATCCCAAACTGAATAGACTGGCACCCGAATCTCATAACAAGCTAACGTTATAGCTGCATCAAAGCTCTACACCAAAGGTCAAAGGTCAGTGCTATACAAAATGACAAAGACAAGGGGAAAAATGCAATCCCAGACTTTGAGCCCACCAGTAAGGGCAGAGGACACTAGCTCAGCTGTAACGAATGAATTAACAGATACAGCAGCAAAGGAACAACAGTAAAAAGGTATAGAGGAAATAAAACGAGAAGTAATCCCCCAAATTATAAAAGAAATATCTGAATACATAGTATCTGAAATACAGAATCAATTCCAGAAACATTGGGTGGAAAACCAATGCTCACACGGAACAAGTGCAGCGAGCATGATTCCACGTGAAATGTATGAATTAACAGTTTCTGAAGCAAAGACACAACAGCAGAAAGGTCATGAGGAACTCAAAGCAGAAATAATTTTTGAATTCAAAAAAGAATTCTTTGAAAAAAAAGAATTCTTTGAAGTCATAGCTTCTGAAATACAGAAACAAGTCCAGAAATATACAGAGGAAACCCAACTTGGAAGAAACACTGCAAGAAAGAATTAATAACTAATTTCCAAAGAAGACATGGATAAAAACAATTGAAGAGATCAGAAATATGATGGCTTCCTTGAATGGGCAATACAGAAAAGAAATACAAAGCATGAAACAGAGTCAAAGAGATATAGAAGAACGAAAAATATCAATCACAAGTCTACAAAACCGTTTGAGTGAAAGTGAAGACAGAGTTTCAGATCTTGAAGATGCCTTGCAGCTAGTAAAAGATAAGACAGGATCTCTTAGAAACAACAAGAATGCAGGAAAAAATAATCCATCACCTGCAAGATGATGTCAGGATAAACAATGTGAGAATAATTGGTATCAGCAAGAATGAAGGAGTCAATAAAAGTGACATAAAAAGAAATTGGTGAAAAATAATCCTAGAAAACTTCCCAAATATGAGGAAACAATCCAACACTCAGGTCACCGAAGCATACAGAACACCAAATAACTTCAACCCAAGTAGAAATACACCGAGATATATAATAGTTAAGACCCCAGAAATCCAACACAAAAATAAAATACTGAAAGCTGCTAGAGAGAAAAAGCAGCTCACATTCAAAGGAAAACCCATCAGAATTATGGCCAACTTCTCTACACAAACAAAGAAGGCAAGGAGAGCATGGAGCAGAGGTCTTCAAGTCCTACACGAAAACAAATTCCAGCCCAGAATATTACACATTGCAAAACTCTCTTTCAAGTTCGATGGAGAAGTGAAATACATCCATCACAAAAAAACAACTAAAGAATTTCATGATAACAAAGTCATCCCTTCACAGGCTGCTGAAAGATGTTCTAGAGAGAGACCACAATGACCAGAACTCCACAAATGAGAATGGAAGAAACTCTCTAAACAGGGCAGACAATTAAACATAGGATACAAAGGAGTAAACAACACCAGGTAAATATCATGACAAACATAAGTCAGAACAATTCAATTATAACCAACAATGTAAACCGACTCAATTCTCCAATTAAGAGAAATAGACTGGCACAGTGGATTAGGAAACAAAATCCAACAATATGCTGTATACAAGAAACACACTTAACTCAAAAGGACATTCATAGGCTCAAAGTCAAAGGATGGAAAACTATACTACATGCCCCAGCACCTTAGAAAAAAGCAGAAGTAGCAATTCTGTTCTCAGACAGTCTCTATTTCAAACCAAGAATGATCAAACAACACAAAGAAGGCCACTATATTGGATGGGGAAAACTTAAAGAGGAAGAGGTAACACTCATAAATATCTATCCAGCAAACACAGGAACACCCAACTATGTAAGACAAATCTTAATGGACATGAAAAACCTAATGTCTAAGAGCACAATCTTAACAGGAGAACTTAACACACCCTTATCTCAAAAAGATAGATCAACCAGACAAAAAATTACCAAGGAAGTAGCAGAACTGAACTAGAGTTTGGAACAAATGGACCTGGTGGACACACATAGTGTTCCATGCAACCACAGCTGAATACACATTTTTTTCAGCTGCACACTGGTCATTTTCCAAAATAGACTACATACTACTCCAGAGGTCATGCATAAGTATATGCAAGAAAATAGAAATTATCCCATGAGTATTGTCTTACCACAGTGCAATGAAACTGGAAATAAATGACAAAAGAAACCAGAAAAACCCACTAAATTCATGGAAACTAAACAACACTTTACTCAGCAATCAATAGGTCACACAAGAAGTTAAACAAGAAATTCATAAATATCTACAACTCAATGAAAATTCAAGCACAACTTACTGGCATTTATGGAATGTGATGAAAGCAGTTCTTAGAAAGAAAATCATGGCTATAAACCCACACATGAGGAAAACAGAAAGGGAAAAAATTAGCACCCTAATGTTGCATCTCTGACCACTAGAAAAAGAAGTGCAAACGAAACCCAGAGCATAAAGATGGGAAGAAATCATCAACATTAGAGCAGAAATTAATTCAGTTGAGATAAAGAAAATAGTTCAAGTAGCCGGGCGTGGTGGCGCAGGCCTGTAATCCCAGCACTCGGGAGGCTGAGGCAACAGGATTGTTGTGAGTTCGAGACCAGCCTGAGCTACAAAGTGAGCTTAAGGCCAGCCTGAACTGCATAGTGAGATCCTGTCTCAAAAAAGACAAAACAAAAAAAAAAAAAAAAGAAAAAAGAAAATAGTTCAAAGAATCCACAAATCAAAAAGTTGGTTCTTTGAAAAACTAAATAAAGTTGATAAGCCTCTAAACAAGCTCATCAAAAAGTCAAGAGACAATTCAAGTACATGCAATAAGGAATGAAAAGGGTGAAATCTTTACAGACCCAGAAGAAATTCAGAAGATTATCAATAGTTATTGCAAGAATCTTTACGCTCACAGAATAGAAGACAAAGAAGAAATGGACAGATTCTTCAAAAGGTACAAATTACCAAAACTGAATCAAGAAGATATAACAACACTCAATAAGCCAATAACAGCTAATGAAATATGAAAAGTAATAAAATGCTTACGGACAAAGAAAAGTCCAGGTCCTGATAGATTCACAGCTGAATTCTACAAGAAATTTATAGAAGATATAATCCCCACACTCCACAAAATGTTCAATGAAATTGAAAACGAAAAAGTCCTCCCAAAATCATTTCTGGAGGCAAGGATAATACTGATTCCAAAACCGGGGAAAGACACAATCAAAAAGGAGAACTACAGGCCAATCTCCCTCATGAACATAGATGCAAAAATACTCAACAAAATCCTGGCAAATAGAATACAGCAAATCATCAAGAAGATCATACACCATGACCAGGTAGGATTCATCCTAGGGATGCAAGGATGGTTCAATATTCGAAAATCCTATAAATGTAATACACTATATTAATAGACTGAAATCTAAAACCCACTTGATGATCTCAATTCATGCAGAGAAAGCTTTTGACAAAGTCCAACACTCATTCGTGTTTAAGGTCCTACAGAAAATTGTAATAGATGGACTCTACCTTAACTTGATAAAAGCCATCTATGACAACCCAAAAGCTAATATAATTCTAAATGGGAAAAACTGGAATCTTTTACTCTTAAATCAGGTACAAGACAAGGATGTCCTCTATCACCCCTCCTATTCAATATAGTATTAGATTCATTGGCATCAACTATTAGAAAAGAGGGAGAAATAAAGGGAATAAGAATAGGTAAAGACGAAGTTAAATTAACACTATTTGAAGATGACATGATACTTTCCTTGGAAGACCCAAAAAATTCCACCAAGAAACTCCTAGAACTGATACAGAAATTCAGTAGCATAGCAGAATACAAAATCAGTACTCAAAAGTCAATAACATTCCTCTACACAGATAACAACACATTGAAAGGGAAACAATAGAAACAATACCTTTTACAATAGCACCACGGAAAATGAAATACCTTGGGTTTCACTTAACCAAGAAAGTCAAAGATCTTTTCAAGGAAAACTACAACACCCTAGTAAAAGAGATTATAGAGCATTATAGAAAATGGAAAGATATTCCATGCTCCTGGATAGGAAGAACCAACATCGTGAAGATGGACATACTCCCAAAATTGCTATACAGATTTAATGTAATCCCTATCAAACTGCCACCAACATACCTTCCATACATAGAGAAATCAATCCTAAAATTTATTTGGAACCACAAGCGACCTAGAATAGCAAAGGCAAACCTGACCAACAAAGACAAGACAGGAGGCATCACAATTACTGACTTGAAATTATACTACAAAGCCACTGTGATAAAATCAACATGATATTGGCAATGAAATAGACCTGAGGATCCATGGAATAGATTAGAAGATGCAGAAGTATCTATTAACACATTCAGCCATCTGATCTTCTTAAAAGGTGCCCAACATACTCACTGGATGAAAGATTGCCGGTTTAACAAATGGTACTGGAAAACCTGGCTTTCTACATGCCAAAAACCAAAACTTGACCCAGCTCTATCACCATGCACTAAGTTAAAGTCAAAATAGATTAAAGATATAACATTGAAACAGAAACATTCAATCTCCTGGAAGAGAAAGTAGGAGGAACTCTTGAAAACACAGAGGTAGCTAAAGAGTTCATGAACAAACATATATTCACACAGGAAGCACTTGAAAGAATCAACAATCAGGATCAACTCTTCTTGAGGAGCTTCTGCACATCAAAGAAGTTGTCAACAAAGTGAAAAGACAAACCACAAATTTTGAATAAATCCTAATAAGCAATCATACAAAGGTCTGCTGTCTAGAATATATAAAGAACTGAGATATAACAGTGCCCTCAAATTTAAAGACCCAATTCAGAAATGGGCATCTGAGATGAATACATACTTCTCAGAGGACGAAATTAAAGAAGCGAATAAGTATGTGAAAAAATGCTCCACATCGCTAGCCATCCATGAAATGCAAATAAAAACAACACTGAGATACCATCTCACTCCAGAAAGAATGGCTATCATAAAGAAATCAACCAACAACAAATGTTGGAGAGGTTGTAGGGAAAAGGGAACACTTCTCCACTGCTGATAGGAATGTAGACTGGTACAAGGCAGGCATCACAATTCCTGACTTGAAATTATACTACAAAGCCACTGTGACAAAATCAACATGGTATTGGCAACAAAATAGACACAACCATTGTGGTGGTCAGTGTAGAGACTCTTCAAAAGAGTACGACTAGAAATCCCATTCAAGCCAGCTATCCCCCTACTGCGAACTTTCCCAGAGGAACTGAAAATATTGTATCTTAGTGATATATGTGTACCTATGTTTATAGCAACACAATTTGTGATAGCAAAATCTTGGAAACAACCAAGATGTCCATCACATGATGGTTGAATGGTTGAAAAAGATGTGGTATTTCTATATAACGGAGTATTACTCAGCTATTAAGAATGATAAGTTTGAAGCATTTATACTGAAGTGGATGCCATTTGAATATATACTCATAAGTGAAATAAACCAGACACATATATGTAAACATCGTATTGTCTCCCTAGTATAAGAAGTGAAAAGAAGAAATACAAATGGAAATGTATAAGAACAACTAAAATCAATTGAGTTAGATAAGGCAAAGTTAATGGCATATGCTGCAGGATACTAATCAACTTTTCTTCTGACTGGTAAGCAACCTAAGTTCACAGATCAAAACTGGAGAAATAGAAGAGAAAAAAAAAATAAAACAAAGCCAATCACAGCCTATACATTCAAGTTATCTTTCTTCCCTCTTCAAATATACTGCTGTCAAATTTAGCAGAAAAATAAAGAAGTGGAATGCAGAACATGTTTCACATGATATATCTATAAATCAGGTTTACACATAGTTTATATAAGAAATAGATATTTACATATAAATGCATGGATAATAAAATAGCTGTGATATATATATATATATATATATATGTAATATTATATATATATATATATATATAATAATTTTTTTGTCTTAAGTCACTTTTAAGAATCTAGTGACTGACTAGAAAATAGTTCAGTGGTCTAAGTACCTGCCTGACAAGTTCAAGGACCCAGGTTTAATCCCCAGTCCCATATGCTGTGCTGGACCCAAGCACAGCTATGAGGGCCCCTGAACTCAGGTGTCGTGGCCCATGCCTATAATCCTAGCTTTGGGGAAGTTGAGGTAGGAGGATCACTATGATTCCAAACTACATAGCAAGACCCTGTAACAAACAAAGAAATAAATTAATTCAGTGAATAAAAGCATGGCTATTTTTAGTTTCATCGCAGATACTATTTGAAGAATGAAGAAAAATTAACCTTGAAAATTGGCATGACCTATGTTTTCTACTTACTATTTTCATTCAGTAAAAAACCAATCATATTTAAGTAGTGCATATCTCTTGTCTTCTAGGTTCTGGGAAATGATACCCGACCCACAACTTAGAAAATGGTAAGGTTAATTTGGCTCAAAGTTTCAAATGATTCAGTCCATGATCTGCTGTTTTCAAGGCAAGGATATCATGGTAAAAGGGTCTGGTAGAGCAAACCAGCTTAGCTGATAGAGATGGGGCATTAGAGAGAAGAAAAGAACCAGAGAACAATGACAACGGGCAGTATTTAGTGCCCAGGGTCAAGCATTCATGATCTGCCCAAATACATCAAGATTTCTTTGCTAATCAGATAGACAGTTTTTAATACAGTGAGCTTGATATATCAAGATTAATGTTTACTGAACTTTGGAGACCTGATTTTTTAAATTATTCATATGTTCTTGATAGTAGTCCTTTGTCTCAGGGATATTTGTTAATGTTTTTCACAATTTATACGTTTTCTTTTTACTGTGTTGGTGATTTCTTTTTGTGCACAATATCTTTCCAATGAGATGAGATCCTAATTGATGATTTTTTTGGAAGTATTTCCTATACAGTTTGTTTTTTCTCCATGAACTCTATATTTTTAAGATTTCTGTCTACTTTCTCTTCCAATAGATCAAATATTGGCATCTGAGATGAATTCACACTTCTCAGATACAGAAATACAAATGGCAAAAAAAATATGGAAAAATGTTTAACATCATTGGTCATTTGAGAAATACAAATTAAAACAACACAGATTCAATCTCACCGCAGTAGAAAAATGTCTATCATTAAGAAATAAACTAATAACAAATGCTGGTGTGGCTGTGGGGAGAAACGAACGCTTCTCTACTCTTGCTGGGAGTATAGACTGGTACAACCGCAGTGAAAATCAGTGTGGAGTTTCCTTAGAATATTAGGATTAGAGATCTCATTCTGCCCAGATGTTCCCCTTCTGAGTATCTTTTTTTAGAAAAACTGGAAACATCATACCAATTTTTCATCACTAAATCTTGTAAACAACCCATGTGCCCATCAACTGAAGAATGAATAAAAAAAGATGTGGCATGTTTTATGCAACATTGTATTGCTCAGCTATAAAGAAAGTTAAGCTTGAGGCTTTTATACATAAATGGCTGTAACTAGAGTGAATACTTGTGAGTGAAATAAATCAGATCCACATGTATAAACATAATATTGTCTCCCTAATGTAAGAACCTGAAAGAGTAAATAAAATCAGGAAGAAAAGATTAACAGTCACACTCGACCTGTGCGTACGTTCGCTTTCCTCCCATAATGCTCACAGCATTTCTAGGCAGAAGTATCGTCTCTAAGTTAGATGGGAAAATGGAGGTATTAACAGGTAAAGTAATTGCTAGCATTCACTCAGCCAATAAGAAACAGAGGGAGATTTTAATCCAGACAAACCAGCTTCAGTGCCTACACTTAGTATTTCCTCTTGAGGTTCTCACTAAATGCAGACTAGATGCCAGGCACTGAGAGGTGCTTTCATTACCAAATATCTAACCCATTCTTTGTTATACCTCCTGGCCACGTGTTTCTGCAACAGGTCAGGTAACTAACCAAAGAGAGCATTTGACTCTCTGTAGTACCACTCTAGAAACTTGCAGCTTGGATAAGGAATGATAAGGGAAAGCTTGCTCCCCAGAAAATTCTTTCCTGTGTTCTAAGAATTGTCTTGTACTCCCCAGGTAGCATTTGGTTAGGGTTACAAAGCAGATAACAAGGCCTGTAAACTTTTGAAGTCAAACCTCATGAAGGAACAATCAATGGCCCAACTTCAGACCTCAAACCTATAGAGCTCTTTTGCCAATTCCCAGTCATCTTCCCAGGAAGTCCAGTTGTTCTCATCAGCATGCTTCATAAATTTTGCAGTAGGATGCAGCCTTCAGGCTTGAAGCTAACACTGATTGAAAAACCTCACCCCAGGGCCAACTGCTTCAAGGAGAGAACTTTGGATTTCAGAAGGATAAATGAGGGCTTGCTGTTTAGCAGATTTGTCAGCCTTTAAAGATCACAGAAGAGATAGTGAATACCAAGGTAAAGCTAATTCCCTACCAGAAAATATTGTTGAGCTGTGGCTTTTTCCTTTTTACTCCCTGCCCCCTTTTTGAATTTTGATCAAGCAAAAATAAAATCATTATCTGTAAGGTTATTCTTAGTTGTTACAAAAGCATTTTAAAGAGATTTATAAAACTGTGTTCCAATTTTTGCCTTTTTTTTTACCTCTCCGTGAACTTTGCCTACCTTCAAGCAACAGAGGGTGACCTAGGCTACCAAGACTGGTTTCTCTCATTAGGGAGTAGCCAAGGGCTCTTTAAATTAATAAAGCAGGAGAAAAATCACAGATAAAACAAGACAGGATATTCAGGTATACCTAACAAGAGAGTGCCTTAAAGGGTTTATGTTAATAATTACAGTGTGAAGAGTAGGGATCAGATCTCTACAAAAGAAAAGCACGTTATGATGTATTTACAGCCCTTTCTAAATGTTCTGCATAGTAATGTGGATTTTGAAGTTTTCCAGTCCTTCCCCCATAAGTGCAACAGTTTTCCCCAGGAAATTATTCAAAAAGCATAAGTCAACATTTTCTCTCACACAGCAGAACAGCTATTTTTACAACAGGAAGAAAATGAAATAAAACACTCACTATACTACACTGAGATTGCCCATAACCTGCTGTAAATCTTAGAGGATACAAGTCTGTATTAATAAGGTGATTTTCTATATCTACCACGAAGATGCCTATAATTTCTCAACCTCTTGTTTTCTCAATTCTGCTTTTCCTATTTCCATAGCTTTTCTTAATATGTGTCACATTTTTGGTTTCTCTTTTGCAGTTTCTTTTATTAATTTTATTGAGAAACAAAAACCAATGAGACAGTTTGGAAACCAATTAGTAGGACAGTTTTAATAATTAACACATTACATATTGTTGTCTTCACAGTGTTTATTCATAGTACAAGATGCAGACATGATATCCTGTCTAAATATTATTAGTACCAAACTTTCTTCTCATTGAATTAGGAGAAAGTAGCTGTATGTGTATCCTAACTATTTTGTTTATATAGATACAAAATGGCCCTTCATTTATATCCCTTTTTTTTGTTTAGTTTTATCAGAGATGGGTATCCCATTGCCATTCAAATATTGTAGGTACATGAATTCAGAAAGACATTCCAATATTGTCCAGTAGTGCATAATAGTTGTAGGTAATCCGTAGGACTGGCAATGTCAGAAGATGTTGCCTTGAGCATTTTACAGCTCAGTATATTGATATGGCTTTACTTTTCATACCTTGTTATTATACTTTTTGCTGGATGGTTAAGATTAAGATAAAGCAAGACCTATATAACAAGACCTGTAACTTCTTATCTGACACAGTCAGTCAAAAACCCCCAGGATTTACTCTGAAACCCTGTATCACAGTTTGTAGATCCTTTGTCGGTGTCAGCCATTTGGATGACTCATGGCCATTGCTTGACCAATTTGCTTTCTGTGAAAGCCTGAGAGAATGTTTTCTGTCTATGTGACTCTCCTTAAGCACACTCTACATCAATCACTTTCTTCTGTGGTCCCAGTGATATACGGACAAAAACTCATCTCGGGTGGCTGCCCTTCAAATGATATAGGGAACCTCCAAATAACATAGGGAGAAATGATCTCCTGTCCCATCCTGGACAAGTTTGTGTTTTCTAAAACCAAAGAATGAATTTTAGAAACAAATGGAGGTTATGAGTGGAAGAAAGCTCCTTCCAAGAGAGGGACAGGAGGAGGGCCTGAGAGGGTAGTTCCCCCAGAAAAGCTGTCTCTTCCAGGGACTTTCATACTATAAAACCACGGGGGGCTAAGGTGGAGAGAATGGGAGCTCACTAATGTGGATGTGGGGTGAAACAAAAACTATGGTCAATTAATGGGATTACAAGCACCATTGCTCAGGTAAAGTTGATCATGCCCAGGACCAAATAGGGAAGCAAGTCACGGAGTAAGTGGGCATGAATACAGAACAGGCCTTGCCCTTGGGGGTTTGGCTAGTGGATCACTTGGGCTCTTTCAAGGTGTTTGACACCTATTTACTATATTAATTCCAGTGCTGATCTTCAGGGAGGCTAGCATTTGTTTGGCCTTTAGGTCTGGTCACAATAGGAGCATCTATCCCTGTCACAGTTGTAAGGTATCTTCATCTTCTGTATTATCTCCTGTGAGGGCCTGGCCCTGTCTGTCTGCCTACAATATTTCTACCTAACTCAGCTGCCTGCAACACCATAATCTCCTTGATCAGAAAATTTGGGACACAACTGAGTTACATGATGTTACAGTATACGTTCTCCTATGTCCTGAGTCTTCACTGACCTTGAAACGTGAGGGCCAAAATGTTGGCAGTCCGTGTAGAATTTTTTCTCTAATTTTTGGTCTGCAACCTTAAGTTGTTAACCCTCCCGTCACCCTCCAATAACATAGGCAGTTGAGCTTAATCTCCCTATCTGTCTGAATGTCAAACATCTTAGACATAAAATGGAGCAGGTATTTTCCATCAAGTATTGATATGTTAAAGGTCAAATCCCTATAAAATGCGAAGAAAAAAAATTTATTTTAAAATTAAGAATAAGCAATTACATATTTTGCACAGAAATTTAGAAGTCTAACCACATACAGCATTGTAGCAGAACAGTCCTATGACATTTTTTCTTGTCTCTTGTTTTCATTTGTTACCCTCTTTTTCAACATTTAATTGAGAGACAGTATAGCAGTAATTGCTATGACATGACAAGCAGTACATATTAGAAGAACAGAATGACAAACATTCCAAGCATGACCCTAGCATTATACATTGCTATCTTCAGTGCAGTTGTTTAGTTCACATCTATCAGCATGTATAGTTAGTCATGATGAGAATCCTATCAATTTACTGCTAGTTTCAAAAACCTGCTGAAGATGCTCAGGATCACTGTGTTAACCATCTTAGGCATATAAATATATTGTTTTGCTCCTGTCGTATTTCCTAGCTTTTATCCTTGCCCTCTCTTTGTTGTTTAATCCTTAAGTTCTTGCTTTCCTTTTAATTGTATTATACTTTTCTATTTTTATTTCTTCTTTTGAATTCTCACACTAGGGAAACTATATGATCTTCACAGATGTGGGTCTCTTCTTATTGAGAAGTTTTTGCACATCAAAAGAAATTATCAACAAAGTGTATATTACTCACAAATTTGGAAAAAATCTTAACTAATAAGCACCCAGACAAAGGTCTGCTCTCTAGAATTTATAAATAACTAAAAATATTAGGGCCCCAAAATTTAAAGACTCAATCCAGATGCAGAAATGGGCATCAGAGGATGAAATTACACAAGTGAAAAAATCTATGAAAAAATGCTCCACATTGCTAGCCATCTGTGAAATGCAAATTAAAACAACACTGAGATACAATCTCACCCCAGAAAGAATGTCTATCATAAGGAAACAAACCAACAACAAATGTTGGAGAGGCTGTGGGGAAAAGGGAACACTTCACAGCTGGTGGGAATGTAGACTGGTGCAACCACTGTGGAAATCAGGGTTGTGATTCCTTAAAATCTAGGACTGGAAATCTCATTCAAACCAACTATACTCCTACTCTGAATTTTCCCAGAGGAACTGAAAACATCATATCATAGTGATGCATGTGTACCTATGTTTATAACAGCACAATTTATGATAGCCCAATCTTGGAAACAACCAAGATTCCTGTCCCCTGAAGAATGGATAAAAAAGATGTGGTATTTTTATGTAATAGAGTATTATTCAGCCATAAAGAATGATACACTCAAAGCCTTTATATGTAACTGGATGCCACTTGAAGCTATGCTCATAAGTGAAATTAACCAGACCCACTTGTATAAATATCTTTCACTTTTTACTTTTACCTGTCACTGGACAATCAGGTGTTCACCCAGACAGGCAACCTTCCTATTTCTGTGGCTTCCTTATTTACTGATTCAACTTACCGCAAATGACAAAACCTTTCTTAAATCTTCCTTTTACACTCAATACATAAAATCTATCCTCTGCCATTACTGTATATACAGTATAGAATACAACAAGCATTCAAATTGTCTGAGCTATTATAAATAATTCAGACATAATTTAAAGTATATGGAAGTTCTGAATAAATTATACACAAATAGTACATAATTTTGTAAAAAAAATATTAAACTTTCTCAGATTTTACATTCTTAGGTGTCCTGGACCAAATAATCCCTACTGGATAGTAAGGAATGATTGGTCTTTGCTGGTTTTTTATTTATTCATGTGATAATTTATCCCAACCATATCTAGAGACAAAAATTGTTACTGGTAGCAATGTAAAAATGAAGAAAACTATGCCCCTATTTTGATCATATCATATAATCAGAAAGACTGAGAGATAAGCCTGCAGTTTTATAATGTGACACATGAAAATTTCACACCTAAAATCTCATTTTATGGGGTACAATGCTATCCTTTACACTTACTAAGTAAATTGACCTTCAGCAACATAAATTTTCCGAAGCTTATATCTTCATCAGTAAAATGAAAATAATATGACTGTCTTACTTATCTCTTGTTACTGGGACAAAATGCCTGACACTCCGAATTAATTCTTCGTTGTGTTAGTAGACAGAATCAAGGAGAGTGATGGACTTTACTCTTCAACTCTTTACAGCAGCTCTTCATTAAGCCAACGTGCCCATCCTCCCACTTGAAGTCCTTTCCACAGATGTTGGGTTTGGTCAGGGGACTCACTTTAGCCAAGGGGTGTAGACTGTAGAGTGGGTTTGGCAGTAGCAGACTGAGGCTTTCATAAGCATCTTCTATTTCTGTCCATTCTCATGTATTTCAGTGATTGCCATGAGATCATGTTTCCTTTATCTTTTGGTCAAGAAGGTGCATGGAAAATGCCTAAATCCAATCCTGACTGTGCAGAGGAAACAGCCAAGCCATCCAAAAATCACAGACTGAAGCACACTTCCAAAACTAACCTTCAGACCTAACAGTGAGGAATATAAGTGTTTATGCTTTATGCTTCCTTGAAAAAATGTAGCATTCTAATGACAATTGTCCTATTAGTTCTAGAGACAGAAAAATTGAATGATATTTGAATATATAGTCTAATTTTTTCCAAGACCCAACTACTTTCTCTGTGTCATTCTCTCAGCTGCTACCAGATAAATCCAATTAAGTCTTTTCTTCCTTTGTTTTGTTAAACTAAGTAGTAGGGTTTCTATTTTTCTCCATCCACTTAATTCCTGTCCAATTGTTGTTCTTTCAATTTTAGTTTCCTCTTCACAGATAAATAATTCTGGGTTTCTAACTTTATCAAAGCTTGTATCCAATGAGATTTTCTGAGTGACTTGCTAACATGGAGCTAAGCTTTATTACTGGACCCTGTTACCAGACCATCAATTATTATGTACCTTAAATCATCATTTCATTACAGATTTGGTGAAGGAAAGAAAGAAAGAAAGAAAGAAAGAAAGAAAGAAAGAAAGAAAGAAAGAAAGAAAGAAAGAAAGAAAGGAAGGAAGGAAGAAAGGAAGGAGAAGAAGAAGAAAAAGAAGAATAAGAGAGAGAGAGAGAGAGAGAAAGAAAGAGAGAAAGAAAGAAAGAGTGTTACTATGGATTTGCTAGGCACAGATGACACATTTTCCTGCAGCAATCAAACATCTTGAAACAACATTTCATTGATGAGTAATAAATAGACTGAATTAAAAAGGCTGAGTAATATAACTATTGAAGATGTAGTTTAAGAATAGACTGTGAAGGACAACAAATAAAAGGAGACAAAAAAACAATGGTGAGGTTAAAGCAAAAGAAGATAAGAATGGCATGGAAGAAGTGGCCAATGGTATCCTGTAGCAAGGAGAGACATAATTAGTACAATAACCATTAGAAGAATGATTGCTGAATACCCTGAGTGATGTTTATGCTCAGGGAATTTTTGCAGAGAAAAATCACTGAGAGAAAGAAAAAACCTTTCTAAAGAATATTTGCTGTGGTTCTTCAAGGTAGAAGAAAAGCATCAGATAATTATGGGCAAATGATGCATATCATGTACATTTCTCTGAGAATTCTTTACAACATGTTAGTATATTAAAATGTCAACAGTATTCCACAATGAAAATTGTATCTACCTATAGTTAAGATAGCTTTCAATAATTTGACCATAGGCTACTATATGTGGAAGACATCCAATTATGGTCAATGAAAATACTGTGGCACTGAGCAGTCAGAGCCACTCAGGTGCAGACTGGTTCTCTATATTTAGACGAGTATTTCTTTAGCACTGACACTTTTTGTTGTCGTTCTCCCATTGTGCCTATATCCCTGTGGAATCTGCTCTTTACTGTTTCTTACACCAAGGAATACTAATTCCAAGAAACTTTACTTGCTTTACAGCAATTATTTTGAGTTCTATACTTTCACACTTGGTGACTTTCTGGAACTTTGTACTTAAATATTATACTAGAAAACAAGAAATATGTATTTTATTTGTTGATGGTTTCTTTCCTGGTACATAGATAAAATTACAAACCTCCTGAGTACTACTCTGTAATTATTCTGTCTGTATTTTCTTCCCAAATCAGGAAACATAATGTTTGGTGACACGAAAGAAGGAAGACTGAGGAAAGGAAGGAAGAAGGGGTGAGGGGAAAGAGAGAAAATGGGAGAATAAGGGAAGGAAAAGACAAGGGATGGGAAAGGGAGGGGAGAAACGAGAAAAGAAATAACATAAAATAAATCTTCCCAAGCTCACAGCTGGTAGAAAGATGATAAAACTTTGGAAGAAAAGTTTTAAGTCTGTGCAATAATAAAAGTGTCAATCAAAATAAGAATTTTAAGAGTTATTCCACTAAATGATCTCAAAATATTTTAACTATACTGCCTAATGATCATGAAAACATTTGTCACTCTTTGCATAGACGAGTTCAAAACTCTTGAACTAGTTTGAGTTCTCCGTGATTAAAGCTCTGCAGCTCAATACATGCAGGTTGGCTGCAAAGCAGGGATAAGGAATATGGGAGAATGGTTCAGGCAAACTAGATACATCAGGCTTGTTGGAGCAGGCTCTCACTGGTCTCAGAATGCTCAGGAAGTTCTGCAAAACTAGGTAGATGCAAACTGGATCTTTGTTGTCTGTCTCCCTTCCATCATCAGCTGAAAGGGCAGCCTCAGCAGCATTGACTCTTTTAATTTTCTGAGCTAATCTATAAACAAGCTCTGAGGCAGGAAAATGAGCTTAACAGAGGCTCTTCCATTTGCTTACTGTTGGGGAAGTTTTTCTTTTCCTGTAGTGGCTACCCATCCAAGCTGCAGCTAAATCCAGTGTAGGGAGAAAAAGCAGCAGAGTTTGCTTTAAAAGGTTTAAACTGCTTTTATCTTTACATGTCCCTTTCCAAATACTTCCTGGCATGGTCTGCAAATAATGCTTCATGTTTCCAATCAAAAATGGAACACAAATGTTTTGGTGAATTAGACCAGTTTGTAATGTCATGATGTTTATAATTTAGACATTGGAAAACAAGTAAGTAAGCAGGAAAATAAAGCAGTACTTGAGAGTAACACATCTTATACAAAGAATACAGATGCAAGCATTATAAAAATACTACATAGGTAAATTACACAACTGGCTGTTGCAGAGAATGAGGAAACAAATGATTTCAGGTTCCTGGAAGTGAACACCAAAGGGAAGGTGATGGATTCAGAACACATTTAAGAGCCTGCCTGAAGACTTTCTTGAATTAAATGTAAAGCAAACAAAAAAAAAAAAAAAAAAAAAAAGAAAAATATGGAAAATGCCTAAATTTTTGGCCATTGGTAAGAGAAATCCAGGGGAAGGAAAAGCTTCCAAAGAAAATGATGTGTTTTTTGAGAATCTTGTTAAATTTGATTTGGTGATTACTTGTGCGGAGTGTGATGTCAGGATTGAAGACAGCAATGGGAGGAATGATCCTCCCATTTAAGGATCATTCCAGGACTCTATTTGTCCAGAGAACAAAGTTCAAACTTGGCAGAACATTCCTGGCTCATCAAACCTCACTGTTTTACTTACTTTTCCTCCTCCTGTGACCAAGTACCTGACACCTGAAGTTAAAGTTCTGATGATGACCCACTACTATTATGGACTATTGGACTACAGTGGATTAATTTGCTAAATTGATGCATCTACAGTATTTGAATGGCAATAGAATACCCACTTCTGACAAAACTAAACAAAAAAGGGGCATAAAAATGAAGGACCATTTTGTATATGTACAGTTTTCTCTTGGTTCAATGAGAAGAAAGATTTATACTGATAATATTTAGACAAGATATCATGTTTGCATCTTATACTATGAATAACTACTAAAAAGACAACAATATGCAATGTGTTAATTATAACTGTCCTACTAACCTGTTTTGAAACTATCTCATTGTTATTTCTTTCTCAATAAAATTAATTAAAAAAATAGAAACCCAAAAAGGAGCAGAGGCTTATTTGGAGCCTAGTTTGTACAGGTTTCTGTTTGTAGTTGGCTGGCTCCAATATAAGCTGTCATGGGAAGCGGGAATCACAGAGGAGAAACAGTCCAAGATAAACAGAAGGCGAAAGGAAGCACAGCACCATGCAGAGACCTGTAAGGGCCAGGCAGCGAGCTATTTTCTGCTTTTTATTTTATTTTCTTTTTGTTTGAAATATATTTGGTATTCCTATTTACTGATAATATAACTGACATTTATTTTACACATTTCATTATTTTGAAATTTAATGACAATAGTTAAGCTACAGTGTGGACCAGAAATGAAAATATACAAAAAAGTTTTAGAAATACATGTATTTCTACCTTCTAGTACTCTTTTGAAAAACAAAACAAAAAAAAAAACATACAAAAGTTTTTAAAAGAAAGATGTTGAGAATGAAATTAGTACTTCAAATTTCTGCACAACTATGAAAAGACAGCTCTCAAGTGAAAGAAAAACTGATGTAGAAGTAGCACTTTCAAATTAGTTTTCTGGTACCTTAAAGATCACATCAGGGGCCAGGCAGGCATAGCATTGTCACTCAGGATGGGAGAGCTGTACTGCTAGCATCGCCTTCTGAATCAATCCCAGCATCACACCCAGATCCTACTCTGGATGCACTCACTTCAGAAAAGCCCCACCTATGCCTGCAGAGAGCTCGGGTAGGACATACAGATGCAAACCACAGCACTCACATTACATCCACCTGCTTATTTTAACTTTTACCCATGTCAATAATCTGTGTGCAATTCTGACAGCACACGTTATCCTTGAATCTCACAGCACACGTTATCCTTGAACCTCTGTATACCTGCCTGCAGCATCTTTTCATTATTGCATACTCACCCACTCTTCTCTCAAACTTGGTTCTGATTTTATCCTTCCATGATATCGGATAACACTTTTCGATGTGAATCTGTTGCAGGCAGCTGAGTTAGCTAGAAATATTATAGACAGACAGGGCCAGGCTCTAGAAGGAGTTAACCCAAAAAACAAAGACAACTATTGGAGGGATGGATGCTACTGCTGTGAACCAGACCTAAAGGCCAAATGAATGTTAAAAGAATAGCACCTAGGATTCATATTCTAAATAGGTAGTGATCACCTAAGTGAGTCACTAGCCCAATCCCCAAGGGGAAGAGACCCTGTCCTGTATTCGTGCCCCCTTACTACATGACTCCATTTGGTCCTGGGCCTAATCAACTTTACCTCAACAATGGTGCTTGTAATCCCATTGGTTGACCATACTTTTGTCCCACCCCACATCCTCCTAAGCAAGATCCCTTCTCAAGCTTAGTCCCACATGGTTTTGCCCTATAAAAGTCCCTAAAAGAGACAATTTCCCTGGGCAACTGCTTGGGTCCCCCTTCTGTCCCTCTCCGGCAAAAGCTTTTCTATTCAATAAAGTTTTATCCTCAACCTCAGTTTGTTCCTAAAATTCATTCTTCAGTTTTAGAGAACATGAACTCATGAAGGTCAGGTTGGGAGTTTTACTTCCCTGTGTCAAATCCACTCCATCCTGGACTAAGAATACAGTTCTATCCTTCTGTCCTCTGCACATCTTGCTGTTATAATCCTTGACCTAAGAGTATCTTCCAGCTTTTCCTTGTTTCCCTCATTAACGTTTCACGGAAAAGGCATTTTATCTCTTCATCTGACATCTCTACCTAGTATGTACTAAATATTCAATTCTGTTGGTTGAACTAAACAATGAAGGCCTGAAGGACAGACTGATGTTAAGTAAATAAAACAAATTCAGAAATAGAGCACTACAATTCTAATTTTGCAACCATATCCTCTTGAGCATAATGCCACTTTTTGCTTTCTTAGTTTTATTTCTGCCCTTGGAGGTTTACAATATCATGTTGGGAAGAAGCTGGAGCACTTCTATCATCTTAATAAAATAAAACTTATATTTTCATAAGTTCTACAACTAAAGCAAAGGTGAACTGAAGGCAATATGCAAACCTTATTTCCATTTCTTATTTGCATCCTCAAAAAGCAGTGTAAATTTAACAAACAGATAAATGTAACAAGATCACAGAGCATACTGATAAAATAGGTGAGCAGATTAGAAAAACATAAGGATTGGCTAAGGAGAAGAAAAAAATAGAGTAAAAAAGAAAAACAGCTAAGTCATCATAAACTTCAGCACTTTAGAAATAAAAGTAGTTTTTGAGAGCATCAAAAAGTGAATTTATTTAAACATACTCAGCTGGTAATACAGGAAGTGGGTGAATAATTCATGCTATAGCATGCTGAATGAACTGAAAACACAAAGTTGGTTGGAAGGAGGCAGAGGAACTTTGTCTTGTAAGAATCAGAACCCAGGGGCTCCATAATCTTCTGGAATCTGTTCTACATTGTATCTGTGATTAGAAATGTACGTGTTAGGAACTCCAGGGATCTTCTGGATCCTGCATCTGTACTTAGCAGTTGTCTGCGTAGGTCCCTTTGTGTGTGCAGGGTAATCGTTCAAACCAAGGATCCCTGGCAATCCTTAGGGCCACTTGATACTTCTATCGCAATTTCTCAGTTTCCACCATCACACAATCAGTTATACATGGGATATACTTGGCACCCAGGCAGTTCATCATCGATTCTACCAAATCCAATTTGGCTTTGATGGAAAAGTTGAGAAAGTTGGTATCAATCAGAACATGATAGGGTGGGCCCAGCTGTGTGTTATACTGGGACAATAAGCAGGAAGGGTGTTGGGGCCTTCTCTTTCCCTTAGAGCACTGGGATCTTTCTTTTTAGGTTTTAATCTGTCTTTTTCTTTGAGTCTCTCCTCTCTGAGACTAACCATTTGCTTCATAATCGCATACTTTCTTGCTCTGTTTTGTTTCCCCATGTTCATGCTTCTGTCCCATTTCTTCTAGAATCTGGGCGATAAAAGTTTGATTGATTGACTGATTACAGGGCATCAAACTCAGGACCTTGCATTTCCCAGGCAAGCATTTATGCTGCTGACCTGTCTTCCAAGCCCAGAAATAAAATGATTTTGTTTTTGATTTTTTTTTTCACTTTTAGTACAGGGGATTCAGGGTTTATAGGATCTCACTATGTAGATTGGACTCATAGTGATCCTCCTGTTTTCAGCCTCCCAAGCGCTGGGATTATAGGCATGTGCCATCAAGCCCAGTTGCAATTGCTATCTCAATAGATCCCAGGAGCAGGGCTGACACAGCAAACCAGGGGTTGAATCCCAGTCGGGTCGGTATGCTCTGCCTGTGCTGTCAGGCCAGCCCTCCTTTTTTTTTTTTTCGGATTTTAGTACAGGGTCTACTGGGTCTCAGACTCATAGCGATCCACCTTTGTTCAGCCTCCAAAGAGCTGGGATTACAGAAATAGAAGTTTTAAACTGGTTTAAAACAAGAAAACAGTATTCAGAGCACAGTATGTAGTAGACAGAAATAAGTGGAAAACACTTCAATAAATTTATAGATTGCTTCTGATTAAGAGAAGAATGGTGTCTTCAAGGGTCATTATATGGAATGAATGAATGAATTAATAAGTATATAAATATGTTATTGGTTCACCGGTGCCATGACTAGTAAAGATGCAAGACCAGTTCACTGAATCTTAGCTACTTAAGAGTGATGGACAAATAGGCCCTAAGGAACTACTGAACTTTAGATTTAGTTGAGTAAGATTGTATTTTCCTAGTGTATGAAAGTGGAAGTATGACAATAAAGAGTTAATGTCAGCCGGGCATGGTGGCGCATGCCTGTAATCCCAGCACTAGGGAGGCTGAGGCAGGAGGATTGTTGTGAGTTCGAGACCAGCCTGAGCTACAAAGTGAGCTTTACATAAACACATTATAAGTTTACCCTACCACACACTTCCTACACATATTAATTTGTTGAAATAACTCAAATATAAAATGAAATAAAATTTGATTTAATTATTATTAACCTGAAAGCTAGTTAAGATATACATTACCTGGATCCTCTTGAAATTTTCTAACTCGAAGTCTATTTTCACATGAAATGATATTAAAATCACAAGAATGAAACTGATTAAATAAGACATTTATCTAAAAATGATTGTAAACAACTCCTTAAAGAATTTCTCACTGATTTTTAAAGAAATTTTATGCTGAGACAGACAAAGGATCTACAGAATAATGTACGGGACTACAAGATAAACCCTGAGAGGACTTCACTGACCACATAAGAAATATAAAGTTCATGTGTTGGTATGTAAGTCTTGATCTATCTAGGTCTTAATCATCCAGCAGAAAAGTATAAAAAAGAAGTATACATAGTGGGGCCATAATATTAAGCTGAGCTGTAAATGGCTATGGTCGACAACTTCTTTGAATAATTCACTATTGTTGTGGAATGCTGGACTGTGTTGGATTGTGTTGTCGAGTTCAAGCACCTAAGTTAGTTGAATGACAATGGAAAGCCCACCTTTGATAGGTGTACACAAAGGAAGGGGTATAGAAAGAAGAAATCATGATGTGTGTGTATAGACAGTGCAGTTGGGATAGCTAATGCTGTGCTTCTACATAATCCTATGAGAGGCAAGATCTGCACTAATGGTGGTTGGACAGGATATTATGTCAGCTTCTAGTACTATGGTCATCCACTAGGAAAATAATTATTGAATTTTTGATATAATTCAGGTATAAAAAAATAAGATAAGTAAGCAGCAACACTCTTAATTTACTGATAAGAGACATCTGCTAAAATAAAAAAAGAAACTAAAAAAAAAAGAAATCTTATGCTATTCACATCATTTCAGATTTGAACACCTTTCCTACAGTGGGGTGGAAGGGGGAAGTGCTATTCTGGGGATTATGTTGAATTATTTAAATTAATTAAATTCATTAAATTAATGAATTATTAAATTAATAAAGAGGAAGGTCAACTGTTTTATTCTTCAAGTTTTTACTCAATAACCTTTCATATGTCAGAGACAAAGTTCTATAGTCCGAGATTCTCAGTTACAGAGAATAGCATACGAGGTAGCACTAATAGATTAAGGGTTAATTAATTACTTTCACTGGAGCTGTACTAAGATTGACAATGAGAACAAGTCCAGTGAGACACTACTGTGAGGAACTGGAAGTTTTGTGGCAATGTCAGGCAATAGGTAGAGTTAAGTACAGAAATTTCGGTAGATATAGGAGAAAGAAGGCAAAGCAGTCCACTCTTACTAAGATTCACCTCGAAGGAAACTGCATTTGGACAGGATGTCCTGTGTGTATCTTGTACTATGGATAACCACTAAAAAGATAACAATGTACAATGTCTTAATTATTGAAATTGTCCTATTAATCAAAATTAATTAATTAATTAAAAAAAGAAAGAAACTGGGGCTTTTGCAGAAAAGCTGGACAGAGCCTTGAATGACTAGTAGTGATATAAAAAAAACAATAAAATGTTCAGTGAAAAGGGAAGGGTAGGACAGAATACATGGTAGATGGGGCAGGTATATCCCTGTAGTGGAATTGGAGCTGGAGTGGAAAATGGATTGAGAATATAAAGGGTTCTCAGTAATAAACAAGAATTTGGACTTTGTAATGAAGGAAAAGTAATGTTTGGAATGTTTATATAGTTAGCTTTCCTTTTATGTGAATTTCTAGGAGGAAAAGTTCACTTAGTGTGTTGGGAAGAGTTCATATATTCTTATATTAGATACTTCTAGCACATCTGACATGAGGATCCTATAATTACTCCTGTTTTAAAGTATTGAAGTAGAGTTTAATAGGTTAGCTAACTTGCCTTACTAATAAAAAGGCAGTTTCAAAGTTGGACATGAAAAACTATTAATACCTGCAGTCTTAGTGCCTTCTGAAAGCCTAAACTGGATTACATTGTCCAGAGGACCTTAAAGACAAGTGTGAAGGGCTCAGAAATGTAAGAGGTGGCACATTAGGCAGCAGATCACTGCCAGTCTGAACTGAGATTAAAAAACCCCGGGTCATAGCTAGGTGAGATGACAAAACCCATAGTCCCACCTACTTCAGAGACTGAGGCTGAAAAATCATACATTGATGGCCAAGCTTAGCAAGTTAGTGAAACACAATCGAATGCTAGAAAGTAAAAAAGGACTGGAGAACAGCTCAGTAACAGAGCAACTCTAGGGTTGGTCCTCAGGACCAAAATGAACCAAACAAACAAACAAACAAACAAAAAATCAATAACAAAATGACAAGACTCCAGGTTGCAATAAATTAAAGTTTTATTATAAGTATGATCTAAGCCAGGCATGGTGGCATATGCCTGTAATCCCAGCACTCGGGAGGCTGAGGCAGGAGGATTGTTGTGAGTTCGAGACCAGCCTGAGCTACAAAGTGAGCTTAAGGCCAGCCTGAACTGCATAGTGAGACGCTGTCTCAAAAAGACAAAAAAAAAAAAAAAAAAAAGATAAGTATGATCTAATTTGAACATGAAATCAAATGAGGAGGTTTAAGAAAATGCCTGGCAGTCGCTGGATAACACAGACAATTTTTTAAATTGAAGCTTATTTTCACTCTTCTTTTACCCTAGAAGAGACTTCAGAAATTTTTTTTTACATTAAATAACCTCCTAACTGATATAGATATTCCATGTGCAAGGGGGACCCCTGAGGAAAGTGAAAAAAAAGGAATTAGAAACGAGCAGTGAAGCTCCAGTGGCGCAATCGGTTAGCACGCGGTACTTGTATAGAAACAAGCAGTATTTAATTCTTAACAGTACTGCTACCCTTGTGCCTACAAATCTAGGTTTCTCATTATTCATTTGATCACCTGAAAAATGAAAATAACTTCTTTCATGGTGGAAACTTCCACACGCTTAGCATGAAGAGCACGTGGAATTATATGTGTGAAGTGGCTTTGTGCCTTGCGAAGTTCTCCAGAAATACTACTGCCACCATCATCTTAACCATTTCTTTCAAACCCACTTTCAATCATTAAAAAGGAGATCTCCCAGATTCAACTTGGTGCTGTGATTAATTTATCTTATTTAAAAAAAGATCAGAGATGGTCTTCCAAATGCCTACAAAGTACCTCACAAGTCTATATATAGCACCAGCACATGAAGACTGAGAATGTATTTGAGGCTGTGCCAAGATTCTATCTGACAAAGCCATCCTTAAACTTCACAAGGCGTCAACAGCCTCTGTGAAAGCACAACAAAAGCTCCTTTGTAGCTCAGGAAAGCATAATTAAAAATGGAAACAGCCAGAGACTTTCTTTTATATGCTAGGAAGAAAAATTTTAGCAATGCAGAAGTGAAGAAAATTAAAGGAAAATGATCATAAACTAATTAAGATCTGTAATGACAACTTTAATGCATTTAATGAAGAAAAATGGGTCTGTTTATTTCTATATGATCAAACTTTCAACAGAGTTGAAAAGACATAGGTAGAAACCACATGAAATTTATGAACTGTGTAAAGGAATCCAAGAGATTAAAGAACTCAGTGGAGTATTTTCTGACAGCCATTTGGTTTATAAGGTAGTAAGCCCAAGCACAGAAAATATACTCTAAAATAAATACTTAAAAGAAAATAAAACTATTTTGAAAACATAAACACATGCACTCTAGGGATCAGAAAAAAAACATTATGACAGAATTGATCGTAAAACATATATAAATAGAAAGTATGTTTGGTATGTGTGGCAGCAGGAACAGAAAGCCAGAAATTGGTACCTTTGAATTTTACTAAAAATTTTGTCACCCACTAATGTGACATTAGACAGGTAAGTTCCTTTATTGGTGCCTGTATTTCATTATATACAAATTATGAAATTGGGATAGATAATATTTAAGACTGTATTTTTTATTCTAACTAAAGCCACGATAAAATCCCTACTAAGCTATCAAAACTTTTTAAAAAGGGTTTTCTTCCCTAGGAAATTACTCCCACTTCTCACAATGTCTGCAGAGCCTTTTCTAAAGTTGGCTTACCAGAGTACACCTAAACAGGTGGCTTGACAATGCACTGTATCAAAGTTTGGGGGTTAGCAGTCCAAAGTCATGGGGTTGCATTGGTTTCTCTAGAGTTCTTCTCCTTTTCTGGGGAATCATGACCTTCTCAGGTTCCCCTATGTGTGCTTTTACCTTTGCTTTCCAGGTGCATCACTGTATATCTTAATTAGGTCTTCTCTGAGGGACACCCGTCAGATTGGTGTCACACCCACTAGATGGTCTTTTTAACTACAGTTTCCTAGAAGGCATGACTGCAAACACAGCCACATTATGAGGAATGGGGAGGTGAGAATTAAATTAATAGTAAGGGAGCACAATTCAATCTGCAACAAATAACAGAAATTTTTCTGGTCTACAAAAAAAAAAAAAAGGTTTTATTGTGCTGTTCACATACTACTTATGTCCAGAGTAGTGGGCAGATACATGCACAGAGAGAAATGCCTGTCTGCTTCGTATGTACTCCAAATACTTTGGGGAGAGAGAACCAAAGAACAGCAGAGGAATGGAAGGTGGGGTGAAGAAAGCCTCAGGAGAAAAAAAATCATGACAACTGAAGCTTCCCATTGCATTCTTCAGACAAAGCCAATATAAGATAGCTCAGGAATCATGTGAACTCCATCCCCAGCTGAGGCAAACTCAGCTGCCTCAAAAGTGTGTGACTGAGCCCTTTTTTAATAATCAAGAAAGTAACACAGAAAAGTGACAAAGAGAAAGGAAAATAGAAAAAATAGAAAAACAAAAGATAGCCAAACAAATGTTGAAAAAAAGCACATATACTCAAGTCAAAATAATTTCCGAGTTGTCTTACTCTTCTTGAGCTGCAGTTAATAAAATACCACAGACATGGTGGGTCAGACAATAGCACTTTATTTTCTCACAGTCTGGAAGCAGACAACAGTCTGCATTCTCTTCTAAGTGCTTTCTTCCAATTGTGTCCCTGACTCACTTTGCCTTGTACTTACTGTTTACAAAGAGAAATAATAGCTGTTTTTCTCTTCCTGAAAAACCATCAATTCTTAAGGTTCGGACCCTCCCTCCTTTAGACTTATAAGTTTACTTCCCATAAACTGTGTCTTCAAACACAGTCAGTCATACAGGGGCTAGAAATTAATTCCTGGTTACATTGGAATTCAGAGGCAAAGCAATCCAGTTCTTAGCACTATGTGCAGTCTTAACTTTTCCAATACAGTATCTCTTTACAGGTGTTCCAGTTAGAGAAATGGTTGGAAACACTTTTTTCCAACAGCTTTCAGTAAAGATCTGCTGTACTCAGAGGCCAGATAGATGATGCCCTAAAGAGGTGGAGATCACAGGATAAAGGGATGGTCAGCAGACATGGTTAATTTGAGGCTTTCCTGCAGCTTTAGTTTGTTAATGTAATAATCTACCTTCGTATGATAACCAAACTTAAGCAGGAACAAATTAGATCTTTCCCTAAAAAAGACAAATCCACCAAGGGGAGTGTGATTCAATTTGTTTGCAAAAGAAGCTGAGAATATTGGTGCTGGACAGCTTCATAGTTTCTCAGTTTTGAGGCTCATTTATGGTAGAAGCCAGTGACGAGGAAAATAGTCAAGCAGAATCAAATTATTTCTCCTTCTTTTTCTCTTCCATATTTACTCCTTGATTTCCTAAGTTAAAGAAACCTGCCATGTTAAATACTCTCCAGTAGTCAAATGCATTGCATAGAGCAGTGATTCTATTTATTAGAGATGTTCCCAAGCAGTTTAGATAGAGGCGGCAGCATTAACTTTAGAACCAGCTTCAAGTAAATTCTGTTTCTGTCACTTATTTGATGTTTACTGTTGGCTGAATGAGTGTTTTTCTTTGGGTTTCTTCTGCCAAAACCAGATGAAACAATAGCATTTCTTTCAAGGTGAGACATTATGAGAATTAATTCTGATGGTAACCCTTCCAGAAAGGCCATACTGCTAGCAAAGGTTAGGTTCTCCACTATATCTGCTACTACAAGTGCTAGGAGATCTGCGCAAAACAATTTTGGGTTTCTTTTCCAGAAATTATGTCTCTTATTTCCTGGTAAGACTGAGGAATTCTGAGGAAGATGTTTGGGGGAAAGAGAGATTTTAAGCATGTGTACAATAAGAGTGCCCACATTTCTGCTTTTTCTCAAAGTGCTCATCACAGCAGCTGCATGAGAAGACTTGGGGTCAGACCTGGCCTTAGGTTGAAAAAGGTAAAAGCTGAAGTTTCCATGCATACCAGAGATGCCAGTAATTTCATGACTTTCCGGAGACTGAACTGGCATGGGAAGCAATCACTGAACTATAATTTTTGCATGGTATTCGTGCATTCCACACTCTAACTTCCACCTATAAACACTCAAAGCAAATCATAAGCACAGTTAATGACATATTATATGTAAGCCCTGTGTTTTCTATAGGACATTTCCCTCCAGGCAGCTGTTTGAAGGAATTTGGAATTTTCCATCAGAAATTATTCTATTCTTAATGCTCTCACATGCCATGCAAGCCTATGTTTTTTTTTTTTTTTTACCCCTTCTCTGGTCTTTTGTTGTATCTCAACACTCCGTTGTAGAGAAATACTCTTTCTACAGAATGTGAACAGTAGCTTCAGAAATGTAGACTGGGGGGTTGGGAAGAGCTCTTGTAAAAGAATATGTTGATCTATGAGACCCCCGATCCAAAGATATTCACTGCTGGACTTTGGGCCTGCTTAGCATCAGAGGAGACCAGAACTCGGACTTTGCTCCTCCCATCTGCTCAAAACAGGACAGAGGACACAGCCCACACATTGCTCATACAGAGATTGCCCAAATCTCTGCATTTCTTCCTGGACAAAACTCATAGTTCAATCTGAGAAATAACAACCACTGTGAAATTAAAATATTCTGTTTTTTTTTTTTTTTTTTTTTTGTCCCTCCTTAAAGTGAATAGATTTTCACATTGATTTACTATTTTAAACTTAGGTTGAAATATTTGTCCTTGTCCCTCAACTATCCCAGAATATTAGTGGACATAGACCCGCCCGGAAGAGTCCTTGGACCATCATATGTTCACTTTAAGTGTTCTCTGTTTACTTAGAAATGATTATTGCACTAATATTGAAACTATAGGAAAGTTTATTCTTCTTCCCTTTCTATTTATTTATTTTTTTAATGGAACCAGGGATTGAACTCAGACCCTTGAGCTTGCCAGGGAAACACTTATTCTACTGATCCATCTCTCTGGCCCCTCTTCTTCCCTTTTTAAATATATGCCTTTTTATAATTTATAAAAATCCTTGAGATTTTTCTTCTCCCTTCCTGAAATAATCCAATTGTAAATGTTAAGAAGACTTCCTAGAATGAAACAGAAAGTCTAGACATAAAATTCTTTTAAGTTATTCTAATATCAAAGCAAATGGTGGAGAAGTCCAAAAATTATATTTGACCATAAAATATTTTTCTTTAAGTCAGTGTTTTATTCCTACTGACCTTTAAGAGTCATTAGTTTACATATGGAACCAAATTATATAAGATCCTACTTTAGGTAATGTTTTTTCCATTCCTAGTTTCTTTGTTAACCAAACAAGAATAATAATCATCATAATAATACATGCTTTATGGGTGGTTTTGAGAATTTAATTTGTTTCAAAATTTAAAGCATGAAAATAAGCAAACAATAAATAGATGAATACTTGTTGTTGTCACAGGGTCTTGCTACACAGCTCCCCAGCACTTAAATGACAGGTATGTATCACCATACCTGGTTTCAAGGCCTGTAATTCCAGGCCAGTATGGTATGAAGTGCTGGGGACTGAAATCCAGTCCTTATACTAGCTAGACAGGCACTTATCACGCAGAGCTACCTCCCGAGGCCTGTTCATGTTCTGGCATTTCTCTATTCTCACTATCTGTGCTCATGGTCTGGGACCACCAACTAGGTACTTTTGAAGAAAAGTGAAAACTAACACTAATTTGCTTGCTTCTGGTAGGTAAATGGTTTAAAATGTTAAAGAAGGGGATGCAGTATAATTCTTAACAGTAGTTGCATGTGAAGTTCTTTCCAAAAGTAAACCTACTGCAAGTTGTATATCTTTCCTCCCTTCCCTCATCAACCTTCCAGACTGCAACCCCAATCCACCCCCACTGAAGCTTGTCTTTCTGTGTGTATTAGTCACTGAACTGGAATATGAGCCATGCTCAGAGGGTACCTTACACTGCCAGGGCAGGGCTGGTATGTGGTTCCCAATGAACTCATTCTTTGATTCTAATAAGTTTATTATCACTGTATCTTGTGTACTGCATTGATCAAATAATGTACCTCTTTTCTATGTGCCATCCTAAAATGGCAGTGTTTAGGAAGACATATTGTTCCTTTTCTAGGAATATGTTTGTGTGGATTAAGAAAAATCAGGAGCATGATGCTTTCTACTAGAAAATTGCTTTTGGATGTTTTATTTAAAAACTGCTATAAATAAAAACATCATCATTATTCTTTCTTAAATAGAAAAAAAAAAAAAAAGCACAAACCTTGTGACACAGCCAGGTTAGCATCTGTATAGTATCCATCTGTGCATCTTCTGTAATTTGGTAATAGATGTGGGTTGAATTCAATTGGAGATGTAATCAGGAACCTCAGGAAATGTATGGAAACCAGAAGGGCAATTAAAGAGAATTTAATGATAGGTCTATTTGCAACCTCTGGCCAGGGTTCAGAAAAGGAGCAAGAGGTAGACCAGCAGTAACAACGTTTGTCTTATTCCATTTCAAAATGTGGAGGCAAAAGAGGGAGAGCCATGGGACCCCTGCCATAGCAATGTCTTGATGAGAAGAATGAGGGACAAGGGCTGTGGCCCTTCCATCAGTGACAGCTGTCCACAAATGTGATCAATACACCACATGCTCACTTCTGCTCCCTGTGCCTTGTCAGGGTTTTTCCTAATTGAGTCTGGGCAGAAGTCAGGTACAAAGACATTTAGATGGGCTAGATCCTGAGGTCAGCTTCTGTACAGGTCCCCATGATATGGAAAGGGAGAAAAACAAGTCTATCTAAAGGTGTAAATATCAGACCAAGTCAACAATCAGTCTGGAGAACTCATTGATGTGTTTTCTTTTGTAACCTTTTCCATGCTGTGAAAAGATCATGAAATCTAGTATTAAAAACAGACTTTTAGCCTTCTGAGAACTCCTGCCAAGTCCCAGGTCCCAAATGTGTACAAATTAAAATTGACAAATGACAACAGAAACTATTTTTCATATTTAAAGTGGTTATTTTTAGTCATATTAAGGACAATTGAATTATTTTGAAATACTGCCCTCTTTATGATTCTTGAACTTTTACTACTTTTGACTAGAGAAACACAAGTATTCTCAGTAGTTTACTTTCTCCTTCTCTAACATGGCTGCTTCTTTTCAACATGAATGCAATTTTGAAAATTTAGCAAGTATTCTCAATATATACAAATTAATAAATTACAGATTTGTGTTTAAATACTACTATAATATACTTGCATAGCATTTGATAGATGAAACCAAAAATGAGTAACAGATGAAACAAAGCAAATATAACCCATTTAGAGTAATTTCTTCCTACACTTCTGTATACTTTTAGTCACATTAGGTGGTCGTCTGAAAGGTATCTGTGGTTCCATGCTCCGGCCGATGGCCATGTTAAACACAATTTTTCTACCCATTAAACATTTTACTGTTCAAGCTTTTGTTTCATGTTTGTTTGTTTTGTATTCTATGGAAGGGTCTACAGGGTATTCAGGGTCTCATTACTAGATCGGACTTGTAGCGATTCTCCTGTGTATAGCCTCCCAAGAGCTGGGATCACAGGCACCTGCCACCACGCCCAGTCTCAATTGCCATTTCAGCATGCCCAGGGGGTGAGGCCAGAACTGCCGGCCTGGAGATCAAACACCCAGCCCCTACACTGCTCGCAGGTGCTTTAATCCGCTGCACTATTTGGCTGACCGTAAGTTTTTGGGAGAGAAAATACATATCAAAATCAGCTGTACCTTTTGAACACTACATAAGAAACTTGAATATAACAAATGTGTTAAGCCACTACAAAATGTGGTGAGCCTATGCTACTCACCTCAGAACAGGACAAAGTAGGAAACTCAGTCATAAAAATGTTAGTGACTTATTCAAGATGATTTTTCTTTTTTTCTTTAAACCCAGAGAGTTCTTCATTCCTCCTTGAATGTTCACTCTCAAGGTTGCCAGACTTCCCACTTAGCAAGTTTTCTATAAAATAAATGTATGGGGAAAACAGCATTTGTACTAAAAGAAAAGTCTCCCTGCAAAAGGTATGTGATGGTCCCTGTGAGACGTGATTTGCTGGGAGAACTTTAGCTAAATGCTTGGCGCATACTTGGCGTCTTGCTTTCTGCTTTTCCTGTTGTGGCTGTGAGACTCCAGCAGTGCTCTCTGGAATGTGTGCCCCTCTGAGCCAGGCTGAGAGTATCACTCCTTTGCCCTCTAGCACCTGACAGAGTCCTAGCAAACTCACCAATGTAGAAAAGGTTTATTGTACTGAAATGTATGTGTGTGTTTCTTCAAAGCAGCAAATGTACAAACCAGAATCATAAAATTATCTTCAAAAATATTAAATATATGATATATATATATATATATATATATATATATATATATATATATATATGTTTAAAGATTGCAAAATGTACCTCAATGTATCCCCCATAGTTATTCCCAACAAAAGGAATTCTTGGCCAGTAAGTCCACCTCATTCACAGCTTTCACAGTTAACAAGGTACAATTCAATTCCATTTTGCCTCCAACTCTTTCTCATTAAGCTTGGCTCAAATTCAAGCTCCTGAGCCCCTCCCTCTGTCCCTGAATGGTCGCAACGTTTCACTTCACTAAAGAAGAGATTAATTTGTAGAAAGGCTTCAGCACATTCCTGGGTGCTCAAATGCACTTCTTTTCATAGAACAGGCTTTTGATTTTGCACTCTAAATCAAAGGCAGAGAGCAAAAATTCCAAGTATGTATGAGCTTCCGACCTCTAAAAAAAACAGGATTGTTCAGATGGAATTCAACACAGAAATGCTCTACTCTGTTAGCCTTGTTAGTTTGATTCTTCCTCAAGATATGCTCTTTTTTTCTTTCTGTTAAATATCAGCTTTTCAGTCACGCTGGTGTTTGGCAAAGCATTAAAGATATGTGAGAAGTTCGTTACTAGTAATTAATTCATGATGCCTAAAGTCTAGAGGACTTATTTTACTGGAAAAGACAGTTGCCTCAGCTAGGAAACCTGTTTGGTGATGAATATATTAATATACTCTTTTCTGCATCATGGGAAATAATGTGTTTACTTGGACATTGACTTGGGTACACTGAACAAAGCTGCATTATTTAGAAAAATAATTTTTGAATATTTGTACAGGATTCTGACCTAGGTATTTGTGAATTTGAGACAGACATTATCATGATTCAGAAAACATTAAATACTTAAAGAAATATCTTGTGAAAGATCCTTGAATTTCCTTCATCCTACCATTTCATTGTTTTAAATTTATGTAATTTTGACAGTCACAGGAAAAGCCTGATTCAATGTGGGATGGAGATATTGCTTGAATGTGTCCAAATATTTGTTAAATAAAGCATCAGATCATTCTATTGTTCTAATTCTACAGACACAATGATGAGGACAACACAATTTAAGAAAAAAAAATCAGTTGTGATAACTGATGCTCAGGGTTCAACAGGTAATTTTTTAGACAGAATAGGAACACAATGGTTGCACATGACTTCTGCATGGCCACAATTTATTTAATTAATTGATTGCATTTGAGAAACATTTTTGACCTTTTCCAAAGTACTTTCAACCATATCTATTTGCAGATCCTTTAATCACATGGCAACACATATTCTATTGATTGCAATGACATACCTTGGGCGGATGTAGTAGAAATTTGATCTCTGTGTTGGAGAAATTTAGTTAGCTTGAATTGCATGAAAACAAAGATGTAATATGACCAATTATGTTAGCATTGATCAGTTAGCTGTAGGTACAATTCCCTCTACCACAGTCCTGAACCAAGGTATCTAGCCCTTGGTGTAGATATGTTCAAGTACAACAGAGGACAGCCTAACTGAAAACTACACATATCACCTATGAGATAACTAACAATAGCTTTCTTTACATTTTCCTTGCATTCCCTGGTTTCTTCCTCTTTATGTACAGAAGAATTTAGGACAAGCAGAGTTCTGCATTGCATCATTTCCTTGAGTTCTAATTAAGTTCAATATTTTTCAAGACTGGAGGATGCTGGCAAAGGCTACTGACACTGCATAATTCCAAGGAAGGTTGCTGTAAAGATGAGTCATACTGCCTGTTCAACATAGCCATCCAGGGTAGTGGCATGGTGGCACACGCCTATAGCCTCAGCACGTGGGAAGACTGTCATGATTTCAAGGCCAGCTTGGAGTAGTGAGTTCAAGAGCAGCCTGAACTCTATAGGGAAATTCTAATTCAAGAACACAAATGGTCCACAGCAGTTTAGTGCAGTTCACAACTCATTGTAATTTTTTTTTTTTTTTTTTTTTTTTTTTTGGCTGGCCCTTGTGCTTGCCAGGGAAATGCTTATTCCACTGAGCCATCTCCTGTCCCCCAACTCATTGTAATTTAAGCCTGTTAGCATCCATATTTTGACATGAATTTGCATTCAAATGGATCTTCTTTAAGATCATATTCACAATTCAGATAGGAGAAGAAGTAAAAGTTCTAGGCAAAACTCATTCCTAGAGAAATAAATAGGGCCATACATTAAATGGGAAACTTTTACAAGGAATATCTGCATCTTAGAAATTTGTACTTATGTTGAATAGATATTCTTAATCCTCATTTTGGAAATGGATCACTTTGGAGTAGCTGCAGCAAGACACCAAGAACTCCAGCATGAGGTCCAGAGTGAAAGAATACTTAGATGGAAATCTGAGGATCTTTTCATCTATGGGTCTCCTCATCTAAGACTAAGTCATTTCTAAGTGACTATAGTGGCCCATCCACTACATTTGAGTGTTAATTTTGTGGTCACCAACTGCATTAGCTAATGCTCAGATTTATTGTAATGACCAGTATAGAAGTCAGACACTTCCTCAATGTTTTAATCCTCTTATCAACATTATAGACCTCATTTTCCAGGTGAGAAAGCTGAAGCCAAAGAAGTCAAATTAACAAAAGTCCAAAAGCCAGTTAAGAGGTCGGAATGGTGTTAGACATAGGCATTATAACTCCAGAATTTTGTCAACTCAAGCACCGCATTTGCATTGCTGACAGTGAAAGAAACCATTTGTGCATGCATGACTGAGGAGTCTCTTAAAAGCTCTCAAACACATTACTCTTGGGTATAAACTCATGAAAACACATAGAAAGACAACCACAGTCACAACAGTCTATTTCAGAGAATACAGAGCTTGGAGAACATGAGACAAAACGGTTGATGTGCTTATTCCCATGTATCTCTGCTTGTTAATGATTGGCAAGACCAGTTATTCTAAGTGGCTACCCAATGGGGGCAAACTAACCCGCCTAAGTAACTATTCCATGTTCCATGTCTGCAAAGTTCACTAAATTTGCTTAGTCCATCCTGTGAGGTTTCTTAGGTCAATAACCTTTTTGTTGATGCTAATTTTTTTCTTTGCTTTGCCTTTGTCTTAGTCACATTTTACTCATCGATGGGACAAATAGCAACCACTCAAAATGAAGGAAGGAAAGGTCTATTTAGCTCATAGTTCGTGGAGGTTTCAGTCTGTATTCTGCAGGCTCCATGGCAAATGATAGCAGTTAATGGTGGGAGAAAACAATGAAGAGCAGAGGAGGAGCAACAGCTGCGGAGTCCATCAAGCCTCTCTCTTCCTTCTACACTGACCAACACTCCACTGTGAAGATGTGGTACCGCAGTCTCCTCCGAAGACTGGGACTTCTCCAAGGAACTGGAGCAGGGTGGCAGGAAGCCTTTCTCAACCCCTTTAGATACACTTTTCTTTCTGAGTCACTCTGGGGTAGCTCATGGTCACAGGGTGGAACCAATCCCCGCCAGGGCGGGCCCAATCGCGCTCTGGGGTGGAAGCAGTTGCTCTCTAGGTTGGGCCCTGCCCGCCTGAAGGGCGGGGGTACCCAGGCTTGGAACTGCTGAAGCTGATTCAGCTAAGCTGACACAATGTATCAACTACCACAGCCTTCATCTGATTCTAACATTTAAATAGTTCTTCAATGCTAACCATGTACTTGACCTTCATAATATCACGTAACTTTCCTGCTAAAACAAAACAAAGAAATGATTTCTAAAACTTAGATTTGCTAAGGTTCTTCAGCTGGAGAAAGAAACTTTTTTCTTTTCTTTGTTTTTATTTTTATTTATTTATTTTTTAACTGGGAATTGAACTCTGGCCCTTGTGCTTGCCAGGGAAAGCGCTTATTCCACTGAGCCATCTCCCTGGCCTGAAAGAAAACATTTTAAAGAAACAAAAAAGAATCACAAGATGAGCTGGATTTTTTATTTTTTAGAAAAGAATAAAAATATTTGCTATAAAAACATTAGACACAATAAAGAATTTCACTAATCAAAGTAGTAGGAATTTAATAATGGTTGCTCTATTGAAGACTGTTGTCTTCAAATTGAGCTGGATTTAGAAACTAAGCTTAAATAAAATTTTCAGGTTATCCCTACCTCATCTTCTTACAGGAGTCCAGAGAAAGTAAAAATAAAGTACCATGGCTTCAAGAAACATGGGATCGCTGTGATTAAATTACCTGTGCTTGGCATATGAAGAGCCACAAAACCCACCCTTGGAGGGAAATCATTTGCATTAAAAAAAAGATTTCTATGTAGAAATAAATGAATTACTAGAAAGTATATATCCTGATAATTTCTAAACAATACCCAGTCGTGATTAATTTTAGTTTGTAGAATTCAACAAAGAAGGGTTGTTCATTCAGAATCCCGAGCCCTGCCGAGGTCATAGGATGTTGCTCAGGGCCCAGGGACTGGTTGCAGACTCAGAGCGCCTGAGCCCAAAAAGCCACCCTTTTAAATTCCCAGAAGATATTCCCAAGACCTCATTTCTGTTGTCTTTATAGGAACTTCTCATTCCTTGATAAAACAGAAACTTGTAAGAATATTTGCTTTTTCTCTACTTGCTATAGGTGCCAGCGGTTTATAGTCAAACTCACCCAGGCACATCAGTTAACCAATCAAACAGGAGATGAAATACAACCTGGGGAAGTGTGCGATGTATGCAGAAGTAGAGGTAGTGGATTTTGCTAGTAAACTTGAGTCCTGGTCCCACCTTTTTCCTGTGTCTTAATCTAGGAAAGTCATCTCTGTTTCCTTTCTGGCTGTTTTCTAATGTATGACAAGAAGATAATTATAGTGGTTACTGGCTCAGTTGAGAATGTTATTGGCAAAGCTGTCCAGTGTGCTCATTGGGTCAGCATCATCTTACCGTCTGCAGCTTGCCATAAATGCAAATCTCAAGGTCCTATCTCAGAACTCCAAGTCAGAATTAGAGGTGGAGAAAGATACTAACTAGGAAGCTGTCTCTTAAAGCTCTCCACAAGATGCTTATGCACTCTAATATTTAAAAAGCATTGGTTTAAAGCAGTCAATAAAATGTGAGGCCTGTTGCATGGCCTCTAGTAAACTATATGGTCTTAATATATGCTAACAACTATTTTTATTAGAGTGGAAGAGGGGACTGAAAGTGTAACTTTGATCAATGACTAAGGAACTCTTATGGCTCCAATAAACTCCTAATAAAGACACCAGCAAGTTGCAAGCTAATCAGGAAGGGATTGAAGGTCTGTCATTTTTTTCTTGCAATTCCAAGATTTTTTCCTTATATCTATAATCTATTTGACCATAAGCCACAACTATCCTGAGCCTCCTTAAACATTGCATTCAACTTACATAACAGAAAAGCTGGCTGATTTGCAACAAAAAACTGAAAATTTAAGCAACATAACTCTTACTTGCAAACTGGGACTGGTTGGAGACAACACCCTCAAATAATGTTTTGTTTTGTTTTTTCCCCCAAATATCAGAAGCACTTATAAACCAATCACATCACCGAGAGAACAAATGTTAAGAATGTAAATTTCTGCCACACCATATCTGAGTTGGCAAGGATGTATCTTGGCCATAGTTGGCATTATTTCTGGTGCACCCCAAAGTACCATGTAAATATATTGCCCTAGTGGAAGGAAACCAGACAAGTAAAAGAGCCTTTCTTCAGCTACTTCTAGACACCTTGAAGAATCAGGAGAGCTCTTTGAAATCATACAATCTCCGCTGCCCTGTTAAACTTGGAAAGGCTGTCTCAGAATGAGTACAATATTGTATTTGTAACATTGTCTCTGTTGTTCTTCTATCCTCTCTGGGACAAATACACTACACCAAAAATGAATGAAGGAAAGGTTTCTTTAGCTCACAGTTAGTGGAGGCTTAGGTCCATATTCAGCTGGCTCTAAAGCAGAGGGGCACATGGCAGAGAGCAGCAGTTCATGGCGATGGAACAGCAACAGTGGCAACAGACTGAAAAATGGCAACAGGGAGAGAGAGTCTGTCTCTCTACCTCTCTTATATTATATTCAGGCTCTATACCCCAGATTGCGTGTAGCACTCACACCCATAATCTCAGCAGTACTAAGACCTAGAATACCAGTGGATTACCCATAATCCCAGGGGATCATTAGTTAATCTCACACACTAGAAGTCCCCATTCCATGACTACATGAAGCTTTTGGGGGACAACTAGACCTAGACACAAACCATAACAAGCATCATGATATTTTATTATTAAGAGATAGAATTGAATCTAGAGTATCAGATACAAACTTTTAGGGATGGATAATGATCTTAGAACACAAGTTTTATCTTCAAGCAAAAGCAAGATAACATAAACACTAACATTGGTAGATTACCTACTTACTTGGCTTTGTAATAATTTAAAGTTTACATAAGTATTATAAGAAGTAATACTGACATAATCACATTAGGGAGCGAGAATAACTGGCTTGGGCTCGTGTGCAGAATGATGTGTACAGCCATGGTAGCAAACCAATGACACACATGCTCCAGTGGGCTGTTTATATTACTGGAATCTCTAAAAGGTTCAGCACCACTGGGTTAAAGTATGAACACATTGGAAGGACATTTTCAACCCTCACTGTGAAAGTGCTTTTGATGTCAGTGACTTCCCTGTAAAGGGACAAACTCATTTGTGTCACAGATGTGTTCCACGGGGTTTGGTTAAAAGCCTTTTCTTGAAGCATTTTACTATGAAGATATAAGGGGACACATTCTACTGTGTTATCTATAACACCTATTAAAATGGAATCTGACAGACAGGTAGAGGAATTTGGGGATACGGTGTCAAATGCCCAGCCTTTGTGATTAGAAATTACTGATTTATGAATAAGGTTTATTTGAAGAGTAATTTGTGAATCTTTTTGGGAAGGGCCACCTGGGGCAAAGTTACACCAGAGGACAAAACTGTTTCACTAAACCTGAGACAAGATGTAAAGCAGATATTTGCCAGCCCTCCCTGTCCTTCTGACAATGGCATCCTGACACTCCCACTGGATGCTAATTGACACATTGTATAAAAATCTATACAGGGATGGCACTTAATTAAATCATGGAGTTGTAAGTAACACCCTAGAGTGAGAGCTACTACTATTGTATCACATGAATATTTTATCTGGAGTGCAGAGCCACATTTACAGAATTTATAACAGCAGAAACACTGTTATAAAACCATTTGTACCTAGAGGAGGAAATGTCACTTGTCTTGATATTCTCTACTTTTCCACAGTATTTTCTCTACATAAAGACAAGGTAGCAAAATTGTTAGGTCTCAATGTGTACAGTCTTCTAATTCTATTTAGTAATGACCAATAGCTTTGAAAAATATTTGTAATAATCTATTACCTCACCACTGTGAGTGGAGGAATGGTTCTGATTTTCCACATCCTCCCCAATACATAACATTATCAGGCTTCAAAAAAATCTTGATAGGAGAAATAATATCTCATTAATTTTTTTGCAATTTTCATTTTACTAATGCAGCTAAAAAGCTTGTCAGTCATTTGTGTTTCTTCTTTTGTGTCTGCTCATATCTTCTGTTCATTATTCTACATCAAATTCTCTCTTCAGTTTTATTGCTTCTTATGGGCACTTTATTGTGGATGACTTCTTGTCTTTGTTTTTTGTATTTTAGGGAAGAGTCTACAGGGTGTTCTGGGTCTCACTACTAGATCAGATTCATAGTGATCTGCCTATTTACAGCACCCCAAGAGCTGGGATTTCAGGAGTGTGCCACCACCCCCAGTCTCAATTGCAGTCTCAGCACTCTGAGGGGTAGAGCTGGCACAGCAGGCCAGGAGATTAAACCCATTGCCCCTGCACTTGCTCACAGGTGCTTTAATCTGCTGAGCCATTTGGCCAGCTCTAAGGAAATTTTTATTTATTTATTTATTGCAGCACCAGGGATCGAACTCAGGACCTATTGCTTGCCAGGCAAGCACTTATTCCACTGAGCTATCTCCCTAGTCCTCTTGTCTTTTATAATCACAGTCATAAAAGGTTGAAGAGCCCAAGGAGATGTGCAGGGCCAGAACATTATCAAATGACTTAGAACAATACAAACCAGCTGTTTTCAACCCCAAAGCTCAGGAAACTTCCACTAAACTGTCTTCATTATTTTTCATGAGTTTTCTTTTTTTTTTTTTTTTTTGTTATTTTTTTGTTCCTTGACCCCAAGCTCCCTCTATATTCTCTACAAAGAGCAATCTCAGTGGGAGCCATACTGCAAGATGAGGTGGAGAGTGAAAATGATCAAAGGAAGGTAGAATATTTTGAAAACATCTAGAAAATAAAGCAGGCAGAAAACTGAAATTGGAGAACATTTGTGGGCATCTTCGAATGCTCACTGGTCTCAACCATAATTATCGCTCTTAAATTTAAATGGTCATAATACTAACATAACAAGCATGCACTGAACCATGAAGCTCCACCAAACACTCTATTAAGCACACTGAATCCATCACTTAGTACAATCACTAAGTGGTTGATCCCATGCATTGCAGAACTGACTCGAATAAGTTTAATGTGGAATCCAAATTTTAGAGGGGTGATAGAATGTCCTCCAAGGCTATAGAAATAGAAAATGGCTTCTTCCTGATACAAGCCAATTCATTTGATTCTAAAGTGCATAGTTCTAACAATTATCTTTAATATCACAAGCCAGCAGACCACATCTCTTTGTCCCAGTGGCATACACATTTGTCTTTCCTTCTTGCCACATTGTCTAATGGATGAATAATCATGCATGTGAGAATTCAAAATGACAGCCCTTCCTTACATAGCAAGTTCACTATAGGCTAATGTCCACATAAGGATTATTACTGACATCTGAATACGTTAAGAAAAAGTACCCATGTAGTATCCTGGAGGGAAGACGGGCTTCATCTCCATTTCAGAAACCTGTAAGAAAGACTGTTTTGACTGAGAGCAGAGATAAGATCTGTTTGGGACATTTGCTAGAAATTTTTTGCTCCAGAATGAAAACCAGTCAGTATTTTTGGCTTGGGAGGGCATTGTTTAAAAAGAACATAAAAAAAAATCCAAAAAAGTTTATGGAAAATTTAGGTAACTCTAAGATTCTTTCCAGAGAAATTCTCGGTGTTTATCTGACTTATGAGACAAATCTTATTGTCAAGTATAAAAACTTCACCACGTCCAAATACAAAGTAGTAAACAACCTTTAGCTAACATCATTGAAAGTGTAATGATTTTTATCTTTGTATGCTTTTTGTATTTTATTTTTACATCAAGTATAGCTTTTCAATTAGTAATCCAGTAACCAAATGTTTTGTCTCACTATTACTTACTTTAATGATATTTTGTTGAAATCTCTTTAAAATGTGTAAGAAAATGTCTTCAAAGAGCCCAAAACAAATACAAGCCACAGAGGACAACAGCACATAGCAGGTTCTCAGTCAGTGATAATTAATTAAATAAATAAGGGGCTCAATCCATAAAGAAACTAAATGCTGCCATCCTCCAGAATATTCCTCCTGATGATTGCCCAGAGCCATAGCTCATCTGCACAGTGAGGCAGAAACCTGAGTCGCTTCATAAACTTAATTTATCATGTATCATGATCTTTTTACAAAAAATGCAAACACAAGTTTTGAATACATAAGTTTCTTAATCCTCCCAACATCATTGGCACTTTCTATCAGTGAGAGAATTGGAGAAGCCTGAAGATCCACTGCCAGCACTGATGAACTGATGAGCAGGGTTTCACTCTTGGCTCTCCCTTTCTCTATAGCCCAGGACCTCTCCCTTGGGACAGGTTTCTCTTATATAGCTTTCTAGTCTTTGTCACCAAAATCAAGACATCATCTAAAGAAAAGAAAAAACATCATGTCTTGACAAATATGAAAAAGGCATTTTCTGTATGTGTCCTTATTTAGTCACTAAATAAGAAGCAGCATCAGTGTATCAGCTCCATGTCTAAGAGTGAAGAAACTGTACTCAAAACAATGTGGCTAACGGTGATGAGGCTAAGGGTGGGATCTGAGATTTAGAGCGTAAGACTGAGAACAAAAACTTTGACGTGTTTTGTTTTTTAAGATAGGTGGAATTGAATAAGGATAAAATATCAATCCTAAGTATATTTAATTAAAAATTTCATACATTTCTAAAACATCTGGGGAGTCATTGTATTAACTCACTCAGTTTCAGAGATGTTATGTGATCTGCCTAAAAATTGGGATGAAGACTGAAGTCCAAGTCTATTTATTCAAAGTGATTGTTCTTTTCATCAGAAAATAATTCTTTATCCAGAGTAGATTTCTGAGGCAGTTGAACTACATTCTTAATTTTACCAATGAATAAAATAAGGACTGATGGAAATGTTGTTTACTGGTTTCAGTGGAGCTTGATACTCAAAGAGAACATTACCCCTTTACCTTTCCCAGAAGTTTCTAGCCAAGTCATTGGAAAGTCATTCAACAGATTTGTCTCAGTTACTGTTCTCTTATTGCTGGGATAAAATACTTGGCATTTCAAATTAAGGAAGGAAAGGTTGGGCCAGGGAGATAGATCAGTGGAAAAAGTGTTTCCCTGGAAAGTGCAAGGGCCTGAGTTCAATCCTTGGTTCTGCAAAAAAAAAAAAAAAAAGAGGAAAGGTTTATTCAGCTCAGAGTTTATAGAGGTTTCAGTCCCCACTCAGTCCGCTCCAAGACCAAGTAACACATGGCAGAGGGCAGCCTTTCATGTTGGTAGAAAACAGCAAGAGCAAAATGGGAGTAGTGTCAGATGCAGAGAGCAAGCCTCTCTCTTCCTAATACTGCATCCAGGCTATATGCCCCAGGGCAGGTGTAGCACCCACACCCATAATCCCAGCATCACTCACACCCATAATCCCAGCATTGAAACAGGAATTAATCACAACCTCTAGAAGTTCTCTCCATGACTACATGACGCTTCCGGGGAACAAATAGACACAAACTATAACCAGACTTTAAAGAAATTTGCTTTTTTCATAATTGATATTTATGACAATGTTAATGTGGAAATTATTTTCATTCAAATCCTAAAAATATTGGTGATAAGGAGGACGATGGGAGACAGAGTCCTGAGTATATAGCACATAGTAAAACTTCAGCGTATATTGGTTGAGTAAATGATTAGTGAGATAGCATATATTAGAAAGTACTTTGCAAGAGTATTTATATATTTAAAAAGACATCTTCCATTTCCAAAGTCTTGAAGTACAAATGAGAACCACTGGAATCACCAGATTATCATTTCCCTACAATCAGACTTGGCTATTTCTAGCAAATATTGCACTCTTGCAATCAACAGTCTTTCCTTTCTTCAATTGTATGCAATTGTGTTCTTACTGAGTTAAAGGAACAATGACTGGATATGAAAACACTTGACAGGAATCTGAGGTTGCTGACAGCGAAAGGAAGAGAAGAAGGAAACAGATGGCAAGACATTGACACTGATTACCCACCTCACAACAGATTGTGTGTGTGTGTGTGTGTGTGTGCACACGTGTCCATATGTTTGTGGTGCATATGGGTGCACATGTATACACACCATGTGCATTTTTATGTCAGGACTTAGCTGAACTAAGATAACCTCCACTAGTCCAGTTATCATGCCAGGTAGTTTTATCAGGCAATTCAAGAGCACATGTGCTCTTTAGTGATGAATTCCCAGTGGTTATAGGACAGTTTCTGAGACCCAGATACTTCTAAATCCAGGAGACCCAGAAGCTGAGCAGTTTCTGCCTTCTGGGAGTCTCTATTCTACAAGGCTTTGCATATACTTTTAATGTGTTTCCATTTTGATTTTGCTAATCAAATATTGATATAATGTCCTCAAAGTACACAGTGATTAGTAAATCTTCAAACAGCACATAAAATCAATGGTAGAGGCTCTGAGTAGCCAGAACCAAACAATTTACATTAAACAGTAAATACCATTACATTAGAGTACAGCCTAAAGTGGAAATACAACTTTATTATGATGAAGTAAATGTTCAGTAAATAATCCTGATAAAGTATAAAGTAATAAAACATAGTGGTTTTGAAGCAATCAGTGTTCATTTCAAAATGTGTTTAGTTCAGTCTTTAGGGAGGTAGAGCTTTTAATTCCAGTCATACTTATTGAGGATTTTCTAGATCTATTAATTCTTATCCACAAATAACAGAGGGGTGATAGCAGTAATAACTGTGAGGAAATAAAAATGAACCCATCAGCCAAGTATCAAGGTAATAGCACAGGAATCCCATGTAGAGGTTACACACCAGAGATAAAGTGATGTGAGAATGGCCATCCACTTTGACATGGGGATGCTCTTCATAGAAGCCACTAACATTCTGTAAGAGCTTAAAAATGCTGCATGGAGATACATGAATGTTATTGGAACCTGGGTAAATTTCACTCAGAGAACTCCTTTCAGCACTTTAAAAAAGTTCTGAAAGCCCCCTTCACATACAGGGCTGATTATCTGCATCAGTGACCACAATTACAATGAATACAGACAAGTTTATGACTGTAAAAGCAAAAGTACGATGAAGGTGAAACATGGATTTTGCCTTTGAAATAGGTGACAAAAGGATCTACCATGTGAGAACTTACTTTCCAGACCTTGAATATCACTTGCTAGAAACGCATGCCTGGTGTGGAAAATAATCTTAAAATAAAAAACATGTGTGAGTGAAGAGCCATGAAAGGATAATTTATATCTCCAGGGGTTTGAGGAAAGTAACTAAAATAGCCAAGGAAGGCTATCTTTGAATCATTTAACAAAAGCTGAACTGAAGCCTGCCCAGTGAAAATAATTCCCTCCTGGGAGACAAAAATGAATGTATGAATGAATGAATGAATGAATGAGAAAGATAAAGTGTTTTTTTTTTTTTTTTTCCTGAACCAGGGATTGAACTCAGGCCCTTGTGCTTGCCAGGAAGCACTTATTCCACCAAGCCATCTCCCCAGCCCCAAGATAAAGTGTTTGGACTGAAGGGAAATACTATAACATACAACATATTGCTCTAGTGGGGAGATGCTCAGTAATGGTTCTGATGAAAGAAAGGCAATATAATAAGTAAGAAGTTTAAGTAAAGAACCAAAAAGTTCAGAGGATTGAGGTTTTAGTTTATTAGATTTGTGCCATTTGTATTGCTCTTTAGAATGCTGTGAGGGTGTGTGTGTCCGTGTGCTGTATCAATTCATTCGTTCCCTGGTTATCTGTGGCGTAGATCAAACACTTAGCAAAAGAATATCACAGTTGGATCTTAGCTCTACACATTTAACTTTCATGGCAGTTTAAAAACCTCAGTGTCATAAATCGGATGAGAATACTTAGATCACTGATTGGCTAGAAAGCAGAATGAGACAAAGGTTGCAGCAATGCCTGGAAGAGCACGGTGATGAGTAGGGCACGAGATTATGAAACCACAGGTGACAAAGTGATTGGTAAACAACAGCTCTGAGCATTGGTTGCCAGTCATTGCTTTTCTTTTCTCTCTTCTTGATACTTCTAAAATACCAGTTCAGAAATTTTAAAAATGAAAATTTCTACAGAGAGACCAGATAGGAAGCTCCAACCCTTGACAAAGACATTATTCAAGTACTTATCCTTAAAATGCAATAAGGAATTCTCCTCTGCTACTAGGATTTAGATTCTCAGCTAAGTGCATGTGTCAGTTTCCAAATACAAAAACCAAAATAATTCTACTTATCTGTTTAATATTTTGAATAGCATGCCCCTGAGTTTACATAGTAGGTTAACTTCTTTTAGTGTTGGAAAAGGCAAGAGTTGAAAGACATCTCATTTTCTCAAATGTAAATGGGAAAACCAAAAGCCTGAAGGGATCACGGGTAACTGGCAGAAAGTGTAATTGCATCATAGATTGTGATTTTGTAAGGTGAACAATGAAATACAGGACACTTATTTTATAATAGTCACCAAAAGAATCATATACAAAGAGTGCAAGAAATTTGTCCACACACTAAAGACTAAAAAATCGACCTGAGGGCCTAGACCCCAGGGTCATATCTTGCATGAGTTCAGTTGAACACCTAGATCCCATACGGTACTTTGCACAAATGCACCTGGAGGCCAAAAGCCCACAACAATGCCTCATGCAGTCCTGGTTCATGGATCTGCACTGGGAACACCCAAGGGTCAGTGGTGGAGACTAGAAACTCTGCCAGAGAGATGAAGGATCTGTGCCATCTGGCTGAGGGATTTGCATTGGAGCCAGGAAGCAATGGTTCAAAGTGAGAAACAGAGCCTCTGTGAAAGTTGCTACAGCCATCCTTAGCAACAGTGAGGTCTTCAGTTCCTCCAAGGATGAGAGCAGCCAGATTCCTATCAGGAAAGCCAGCATGACCAACTCCTCCAGGAGACTGAGCAACTCACCCTCTTTCCCTCTGGTGTCAGAATGCAATGCTAAAAGTGAGAACAAGAGCTGCCCCAAGTGAGCTATGACCATTGTCAGGGACAACTAGTTCCTGAGCCCCTTCTGATGAGAAGAGCTGAGTTCACAGAGAAAGTCAATGGGACAAGCTCTTTCAGGAGAGCCAACAGCGTGCATCAGCTTCCTTAACAGCTCCAGACAGCTTAGCTCCTTCCCAGTTCTGCCTCTTATGCCGAAGGCAACAATCCTCAGGTGGTCTCCCACACCCAACACCACACTGGATCAGCTCAGTTGGGTGTGACAAGTTGACCACCATTTGGCAATCTACCACAGGTTGCTAAAAGACAGGTGGATATTTGAGAAATCTTTTTGTAGTCCCCTATTAGACAGTCCTTGGTTTTTGTTGTTTCCTTTTCTCTCAAATACTCCATAAGTCTTGGGAGCTCAATATTTAAAAACAAAACAAAACAAAAATCTCAGGATTACTGTGGCTAAAACTTTGAAGTCAATGGAAACTATCTCAAACATGTCCATCTCTAGCATTCAGAGGCCACACTTGCTGGGCTTTGAGTTACATGAATTTCATAACAGCTGGATAAAAATACCATTATTATCATCAAAAAAGTGTTTTCATTTATGCTACATTATTTAATGCTCACATAGGTCCATGCAATCATTTCTGATTTTCATAGCTGACAGAGGTTAAATGACATATTTAAATTAACAAGTCAAATTAGTAAGTCTTTTTACTCTACATCTAGAAATTTTCTGCACTGTGTCCTGCTGTTAATATCTCAATGGAAATTAATTTCATTTAGCACTCTCTTCCCAGGGCTATTGGATTGTAAAAGAAAGTACAAAGGAAAAGGGCTCATTAATGAAACCTGGAATTTAAAACATTGTGAATGGGTAAGTAGATACTTTGAGGGAACAGAGAAACTTTTAGTTGTAACGCAAAGCAGAAATTGTAAGTGAAGAATATCTGCTTGAATGTAAGATTTATTAATATCATACAGTTATTTTTCACATTAAGTAAATTGTGTTTTATTACTTTATTATACATACATAAAATTCTAAATTAAGATTCTTTTTAGCTACTGTAATCACAAGTCAAGTAGTGGTTAAACAATTATCTTCTGTCAAAGAGATATTGGCAGACAAAAGCATAAGCAGATAAAGGACCAGAGGGATGTAATTTGAAAGCTGGGAATGTTTTGATATTTTCATAATAATTACATCATTGTATCTGATGTTTGAAAAGTCAGCAAATTATTATGTCCCATGTTAAGCAAATGAGGTATCATTTATGTAGAGATTCAAAGTGCTTGACTCTGAAAGAAACGAAGTCCAGAGATCTAATTAGAACTGAGAAAGATCTGAAAAACATGCTAGTAGGGGGAGCTATTAGCACAAATGTTTAAACATTTTGAGCTTTGAATTTCTCTGTCATGTATAAAAAAAAAGAATGAATATTCAAAAGTTTTATGAAAGAATGAATAGGCAAGGGGCTCATGGCTACCACCACTGATGATTTTTATCATATTATTGTAGCTCAAAAAAGGAAAGCACCATGGATTTCTTGGAACTTGGGAGGTGGTGATGGAGCTCATAGATATGTCTGTGGCCTTTATATGGTAATGATTCCTTGGTTGTAAACTTATGCCTCAGACTCATTAAGATACATGCATTAAACAAATACAACCTTACAGCCTTTTATTTATCTCAGTCATTTTTCTCATAAAAGCGTTACATTTTACATATGCGTAAATAGACTGTGAGGGTTGGGGCATGTGGGTGTGTGCACGAGTGCAATAAGATGCTCCCTTGATGGTCCCCATGTTGTATTGGTTTAATTCAGAGGAATACTGAAAGCAATGATAGGGACTGCTACTGAGGATCAGGTTACTTATTTATGGTTGTTACCATGTCAGCCCTGTCTCCACGAGTAAAGTTTTAATTACAACTTAACTACTTTAAGTAAATCCAAAATAAATTGCCATGGGAATTCTTTTCTTTAGAAGTACTGACAGTCATTCACCACAAATATGTATTTAGTATATACAGCATTCTGCATAAGTCTAGAGCCCCATACCTTGGGGGGGAAAGGTACAAATGAAATTAGTGACGACACTATTCAGTGATAGTATTTTAACTTAGACAAATAGCATGTACTGAGCACCTAAGGTGAGGTGGTCTCTCTAACTTGCTTTCATTTTCTCCATTCATTTCTTCTCATATGTATCATTATTTGTTTTATTCCATGTTTGCTGTACATAGTGGATATAGTCATTGCTAGAAGGTTGTTCACGGATACAGCGCACTTTAATCCTTCAGCTCCTTTTCCTCTCCCTGCTGCAGCCCTCCTCTCTTAGATCCCTTCCCATTTGCAACAGATACAACTTTTTTCTTTCAAAGTATCTTTTTCACACATCACAGTGAGCCATTCCTGAGATCAAGAGCAGAACAGTAAACTGTTCTGTAAGACGCAAGGAGGCAAATGGTACTCGCATTTGGTCAACAGTCATTTATCAAGTGTGTGCTCTACCCTAGAATTCACACACCAATTTTCTGAGATGCACATTTATCAACATTTACTTTGTTTTACACCTGAACCCCATGAGCTCACTTCTCAGTAGGCACATTGATTTTTCTGTAGGGTAATGGCTCTCAAATGTCTTCACTCTGTACAAGGTCGCTATAAGCCAGGGGAGGACTTGCAAAATGGCAAGGGAAATACTTATCCCTAAAGCTACTGAATACCAGAGGAGTTCATATCCACTCAGGTATTTTATTCACCAAATGTACAAGCACATATTGAAGTGAAAAGTCTAGTAGACATGTGCTTTTTTCTCCCTGCTGTCAAATCCCTCAGCACTGTGGTTTGCTTAAAAAATATAACCATGAAGTACTTCCTAATCTCTGCAGATTTTATCAGCAAAGCTCTAAGTATATCCTTCTATATCACAGTGTGTTTCCAAGTGTGTGCATGTGTGCATGTGCACACACAAACACACACACACACACACACACACACACACACACACAGGCTTTCCCTTTTCTTTCTCCTTCCTTCCCAAACCTGTTCTCAGAGAAAGTATTAACAGAACTGGATCAAAGGCAAGTGTTGTGCCACTGTCACCTACAAAGAGAATGTCACTCCATTGCACTGTGGTAATTGCATGTTCAGAGATGGAGAAAAGAAAAGATCATGTCAGGCTCACAGGTCTGGGAGTAGGGCATGAATGAGAAAGACAGGAAGGGCAGCCTGGAAGCAGAGACTGCTTCTCAACCTCATAGGCAGTGCACAAGCTGATTTGAGCTGAGACAACCTGACAGTTGTCAAGTCCTGGAAAATCAGGTGCTTTCAAGTCTGCTTTTGTAATCCAGAGATCCTTTGAGGGGAGCCAAGAAGTCAAAGAGTGAACAGTTTTCTGGAATCAACACAGTGTTGGTGCTTATAAAGACAATGTATTCAATAGTCAATGGCATTTTATTTTTTAAAAGAAAGAACAGAGGGTTCAAGCAATGTCTCTTTCTCTTTTTTATTCCTGAGTTTTAGAGATGGGGTTGCCCTTTCCTGCCCATGCAGAAACTGTCTGAAGGTCTTCCTCAGGGAAATCAGGCATGCTGGCTGTCCCAAGCTCAGCAGGGCCAAGTAATCCCTCTTATATTTGAAAACTTGTGACACATAAGTAATTCTTCGCTGGTGTCCTAAGATAAGTATCATTAACTCCTCCCTGTGTGTGCCAAAGCAGTTATAAACTACCTGACCTGGTGTCTAAAGTCTAGACTATGAGAAAGTGTCATTGTCACCAAGAACTCATCACCAGGGAGATCTGTTCTCAGAGACACCCCAGTAAACTACTCAAAGAACGTGGCAGGCATTGGCCCCGTGTCGAATCTCCAGAGGGAGGAGGTGGGTCTGCACTTGGCTTCAGAGCATTCATCAATATGTGTGCATGTTTCAAAGCCACGTATGAGGAATTTTGTCCATAGAGTGCAGCACGTGGTTCTTCCAGTCAAAATGACAGACGTTAAAAGTGCATGTGTGTTTTTAAACAAAATATGTTATAGATGCTTGGTAAACTGGAATTTCATATTTAGAGTAACTTACAGAGACAAAATCATAAAACACTACTTAATGAGATGGCTTGAGGTTGAAAGAGGGGAAACTGAGAGATCTTAAGAGAAAGAGAAAGAGAGAAGCAAGAGAAAGAAAAAAAGAGGGGGAGAGAAAGAGGAGAAGTATAAAGTGGAATGTATTAGTACTGATTTGCATTTATACAGGGCCTGAGTGGGTTATAAGGTTTCAAAGGCTAATCTGGATATTAATTTATCAAAATTGCTGATTTTTCTTCAACTAAAGTAAGATTAGTTCAAATTTGTTATTAAAATAGGTAATCATGGGCCAGGGAGGTAGTTCAGCAGCATAAAAGCCCACCTGGAAAGCACAAGGTCTCAAGTTCAAGCCTCAGCACCAAAAATAAATAAATAATTAATAAATAAATAAGATCATGATAGTAAATGACTCCATTTACAGAGTATTCACCATATGCAAAACTTGATGCCTGCAACGGAAGCATGAGAATCTCTACTTTAAAGATGATTAAACAGAAGCTTAATTGATTTAGGTGCATTAAATTTATAACCAATCTTTCACAACAGGGTAGTTTGAATCTAAGTTATGACTTAGTAAAAATAAGTCACATCTTTAGGTAACCCCTCAGCTCTTTGTACATATGCAATACTGGGGATAGGTAGCTTTTTCAGGAGTAGTACTACTGAGATCAATCTATAGCTCTTTTTTTTCTATTTTTTTAATATTTTTGAGACTGGCTCTCACTATGTTACCAAGGCTAACCTCAAACTTGTTATCCTCCTTGCTCAGCCTCCTGAGTGGCTGGAATGGCAGACATGGACAACAACACCCACAAGAATCCTTCTTCTAGAATTGTGGTTCATATTCACTAGAGAAGATTTTTCTTAGTCTACTTTCCATAGTTTGCTAAGTATTTCTTTGATTTTTGTATTCTGGTTGTCTTTTTTTTTGGTTTGGGGATCAAACTTAGGACCTTGTACTTGCCAGGCAGGTGCTTAAGCCGTTGAGCTATCTACCCGACCCCATAGTTTAAAAATAATGAAATCTAATGAAAACACTAGTCATATGCATTTTTTAATATACATATCCTTTTTCTAGAAATACTAAGATGATTCCCGATGTTTCCTTTACTTCCCAGACCCCAGCCACCACCCTATCAGGCCTCTGTGCCACTCCTCCCATCTTTTCAAACCCAAAGAGGAATCCTAATGTCAGTGAAGATCCTGACATTATGTTTACTATTATTTCTTGGAGCATTGTTGGTGAATAGGATAGCACAGCCCGCAGAAAAGGTGCCTCTCAATTTTAAGTGGTGTGTGCCATCTCATTTTAGAGGACATGAGACCAAATACCTGTAGAGTAGAATATGGATTCAGGAGACAATCACTCCAAGTCTCTTTCAACAAGAAAGGAGGGGTGTAGCCTGAAGAAAATGAGCATTGGCTTTGTGTCTTCATTTGTCATTTAGTATTTCTGTAAAAGAACACAACTCTGGTATCCAATCCTGTCTCATCTACTTCATAGTAATTGTTACTTTCAGTTTCTCTGCTTCATTATATTTCAGTTTTATAACATGTAAGTCAAACATCATAATACCTGCATAATGAGGATGACATGGGATAAATATGTCAAGTTCTTATGTCTGGCAAACAGTGAGTGCTTAATATAGCAAGTTTTTAATACAAAGTAGTGGAAAAAATTAGAAAGAAAATTTAATTAAAGTAATAGGAATTCATAATGGTTGTATTGCACATGATTATTTTTAAATTAGTTGCTTAGGTTACTAGGTATAAATCTGAAAACTTGGTTAAAAACAAAGCAAAAAAGTTGTAAGAAATTAAAAAGCAAAAGAAATGAGAATAGAAAGGAAAAAGAAGCATTAATTGTTCCTCTCAAAAGATGGTCAGAAATCAGCAGTACAATTATCTGAACTATCTTGCATATAGACATAAATATATTTTCCCTTCTTTCTTTTGTCCTTCTCCTCATCCTGGTTTTTCCTTCCCATTGAACAAATTCTTTCTGTTTCACAATGCCTACTACACCTTTCAGATTTTTAGTCATTCAGGTTCTCATACTAGTAAGACAACATGATGTCTGCACATGTGGGTAATGTTAACCATTATTTTATATTTTATCACTATCATTTATTATGATTGCTGTTCTGGTGAACATTACTGCCAGTATCTATTGTCAGACTAAGACCCTCAACAAAAGCAAAGAAATAATTAAAACAATTGTTCTTCAAAACTGATTATTGTATTTAATTGCTTCTTCTGATAAATATTATAACAATTTGTGACAAAATAGAATAATTCACCCAAATAAGAGAGCTGTCCAGTCAATATACTATTCTATTAATCAGTCTAGGAATTACTCATTTTCTGTTTGTGACAAGCTGCCTTGATATTTTATTTGACAAGTTACTGGTTGAATTTAAAAAGCCATTTTAGAAGTTAAACCGATCAACTCCTTTCAACCAAAATTCACTTCTAAATTCCAGCTCCAATAAAGTTTAGTTCTCTTATCTAGAAAACAGGATAATAGTATGTATTAGTAAGATGTAAGGATTAAATATATAAGTTTGTAAAGTAATGGAAGTGGCAATCCCCAGATAACCACGTAGTCCAAGCTATGATAATTTCTAATTTTTTAATTGCAAGTAATGGCAACTTCAGTTACTTAAACAATTGTCTCCACTTTGCTTAGCATTTGTTTTCAGAGACAAGATCTTCCAAAGACTGTCCCCCTCCAGGAGTCATTTAGGACAGCATCATTATCTGCCCAGGTTCCCCAGGCCTGCCTTGCCTGAAGGGCTCCACACCAAGTGTGGGAGAATGAACCAAACAGAAAAGCAATTTAGTTTTACCTGGGTGACACCAATTATGTAGAATGACAAAAGGAGTAGCTAAATTACAAGTTAAGGATGATAATTCACTCTCCCCAGGGACTGTCACTCAGAAAGCCTTGAGAAAATATATCAGAAAGACAATGGCAACTGTATGTGTCCCCACAATGTCCTGGCCTTTCGCAAACAATAAGGCCAAAATTGCAGTCTGCTGTCCCTGGAAAATCTTCCCAAGCACATATGCTGTACCTCAAGCTGTCACTCCTTGGAGATCCACCATCAGATGGGTCACCAGGTCATCTCTGTTAGCCACGGTGACTCCATGGGACCCTCAGCACTTCCACATAACTTCCTTGCAACCAGAGCTCATCAATAGCTTTTAAATATGGGAATCAAGGAAAATCTTAGATCATTTTGAAAAGGGCTGTTCTCCGCCACATACTTATGCAAGGAGGAGTGGCAGGGGAGGAGGTGAATGAGATATAGGCCATTGGCTAAACCAAACGGAATTATTGGTATTTTTCCACAACTCTATAACAAAGCCCCTTAAAAACATTCCATCAGATAAGTAGAACTTAACTGTAAGTGCCCATATTTCTAGAACAGAAAACAATTTACTGATTCCTATTGCACCATTTTTTTAAATTTGGTAGAGGGTCTCACTACACAGCTCAGACTCATCCTCCTGCCTCAGCCTCCCTAGTGTTGGGATTGCAGACATGCACCACCACGCCTGGTTTCAATGCTTGGCTCAGCACAAGGCCAGAATAGCATAATGCATCATTTTTGAAGTGCATATTTTCATTTCCATTATTATTTGCAGATGTCTTAAAAATAGTATTGCATTCGTTCACAGCAAAGTGATATGAACATGGTACATTTATTGCTTGAGATCTATGGCAATACACATAGCAAGGAAGATGTCTCATGTTCATTGCTACATGAAATGCATGACCCAGGTTACTCATGAAATGCTTTATGTAGCTCACAGTATGGGTGGCTCAAAGTCCAGATGGTAAGACGTAGGCTGTGTAATGAAGATTCCCTCCCCTTGGCTGTGTGGATGTGTGGTGCAGCTAGCAAGGAAGAGGTGTGTGCAGGAGCAAGGAAGTGATTCCATTTATAGACCAGGCTGCCAGCCTGGCTGCTTTTATATAACATCCTTACCAGAACACAAATGTTAGCTCAATAGCTGCCAAGTGGCTGCCTCAGAACTTCCTCAGACCCTCAGTGTCCTCTGCATTCCCAGGAGCCTCCACTTTTCTGGGGATAAAACATTTCATATAACTGGGGAAGAAAATTAGACCATATTCAGACCAAAGCAAAACTCCATCAGTCCTGGAAGGTTTATTAGGGCATGCTTGTTGTTCAGCATAAAGATTAATAGAGATCACTTTTCTTTTTCTTTTTTTCAGAACCATGGATTGAACTCAGGCACTTAAGCTTGCCAGGAAAGCTCTTATTCCACTGAGCCATCTCTCCAGCCCTATAAAGATTAATAGAAACATGGATTCAGCCTCTCTGAGCTCTAATCTTGCTATCCTATTTCTTCCTAAAAGGCTTTTGGCAAGACAAATTCTTTAAACCATATCCAGTACCTGCCAGCAGGAGATAAGCATTAACTCTTACTATGAGTTGTTTAGCACATTGAACAACTTATTTAGTTATTTCATTTTCATTCTATTGAAATTCTCCACACAGAAGTCCCATCATATCCAGGGGGTCTTAAAAGAATTGGGACTAAAAGCCTAGTCCCAGAACTAAACCCCACTTTATTCTTCACTTAATTCTCTTTCTCTGAAATGGTGAGCTTTGAGGAAAGTAAGATTCACAGCCACATTCCTACACTTTTGTGTAGCAGTGGATATGGCCTGGACAAAAACAGAGATTTTGTTAAACATAGACTCTCTACCTACAAAATGAGGAAACTCATAACAACTTGTTCACACAAAGAAGTGTGGATTCAGAGATTGTTGTAAGCAGAACCTAACAGAAGGCTCACGTCTAAGCCACCTTCTCTTTTTTGCCTCTCCCAAAGGAAGTTGTTCTATTTTCAGGTACCTAGAAAACCTAATGTCATATTTGCTTGGTTTTGCAGGAAAGCATTACATTAGGGGAAATATGGATAGACTTGGTGTTTACAGATACTTTCTTTTGAGAAAAATACTGGTGTTATATGAAAGGCCTATGACCACTTAGATATTAAAATTTTAAATGTTAGAGGAATGTGGCTGTTTGATATTGAATCTAAGCACATATAGGCTCCGAAGTCAGTGTCATGGACAAAATAATTTTTCTAAGCACTTACTGGGTGGGGTGTTAGCTTGAGGCACTAATGAAGCTTAAAGTAGATCTGTGGCTTAACTGAGACAGAAGGAACAAAAATCCTATGAAAATGATACCTCATAGGGGCAGATGAAGGAGAACCACAGAGGTAGAAGGAAGAGTAGAAAGAATCTAAGAAAACCCAGCTCACAGGGCTGTCCCAAGTGTTCTCCATGCTCCCAGAAGCCGCTATCTTTCTTTGGTAGATACTATGTGAACTGTAGCATCTTAGTCTATTTGTGCTGCTATAAAAATTCAATGTAGACTGGAAAGTTTATAAATAACGAAATATATTCCTCAAATTCTGATGCTTGGCAAGTCTGAAACTGAAGTGTTAGTTGGTTTGATGCAGTGAAGAGATACTCTCCACCATAAAGCTGGTATCCCCTTGCTCTAATATCAAGAGGGGACCAACACTATGTCATAAGTACCAGAAAAGAGAAACAGCCAATGAAGTAGGCTAGTTATTTCCCGCCATTGTATAAGGCCCTAATTCCTCCTTGAAGGGGAATCCTAATGATATAATCACCCCTCAAAAATCCTACCACATTTTTTTATGTTCCATAATTTTATTGAAGAACCAATAGCAATGAGACAGTTTCAATTCAAATTAGTAGAACAAATTCAATAATTAACACATTGCATATTGTTTTTGTAGTGGATTTTGTGTGTACAAGGTGCATACATGATATTCTATTTACAAGTACTATTAGACAGATGCCTCTATTCAATAAATTAAGAGGATGTAGCTATACACCTGACATTTATAAAGCAGAATTATAGTACATTTTCAATAATTAATACTTTTTACATTGCTTTGCTATCTTCCTAGAGGTTATCCATAGTACGAGAAGCAGACAGGATATCCTGTCCAAACACTATTAGTGCAAATCTTGCTTCTCATAGAAATACACAAAAGTACTGCATATTTATCATAATTGTACTGTTTATACAAACACAGAATGGGCCTTCCTTTGTTTCCCCTTTCTTTTGTTTAGTCCTGTCAGAGATGGGTATTTCATTGTCATTCAATTATTATAAGTGCTTGAATTCAGTGAAACAATCCAACACAGTCCAACAGTCTACAACGCTAGTGGGTTACCCAAAGAAGTTGTTGAATAGAGCCATTTACAACTCAGCATATTATTATGGCTTTATTTTATGAACCTCATTTTTATAGTTTTCTGCTAGATGATTAAGACTGAGACAAAACAAGACCTATATAACAAAACATGTAACTTTTGTATCTGATGAGGTCAGTCAAGACACCTCAGGGTTTATCCAGTAACCTTCTACCTTACTTTGCAGGTACTTTGTCAGTGTCAACCATGTGGATGAGTCATGGCCATTGCTTGACTAGTTTGTTCTCTGTGAAACCCTGAGAAAAAGTTTTTTGTCCATGTGACTCACCTTAGGCACACTATAGATCATAGATCACATTTCCCTGTGGCTCCACAATATTCTCGGTCAGAAAATGTGCAGCACAACTGAGTTCTATGATGTTACAGTACAGCTTCTCCTATGTCCTGAGTTTTCAGTGACCTTGGAAGGCTAGGGCCAAAGTGTTGGCTGACCTTGCAGTCCTTCCATTTCTCCAATTTTTGATCTGCAAGCTTAGGCTGTTAACCATCCAGAAGAGAAGCTGATTATTACCCTGCAATATATGCAGTTCAGTTTACCCTAACTATCTGACTAACTTCTTTTTAGTTATTATTATACCTTTCTATTTGTATTTTCCATTTGATTTCTTGTACTAGGGAAAATATACAATATTTGTACATGTGTGTCTGGTTTATTTCACATATGAGTGTATGTTCAAGTGGCAGCCACTATAATATAAATGCTTCAAGATTGTCATTTCTTATAGCTGAGTAATACTCCATTGTATAGAAATAACACATCTTTTTCAACCATTCCTTATGTGATATGCATCTTTGTTGTTTCCAATATTTGGCTATCACATATTCTGCTGTTATAAACATAGGTACACATATATCACTGTGATATGATGCTTTCAGTTCCGCCACGAAAATTCCCAGAGGGGGATACTGGCTTGAATGGGATTTCCAATTCTAGTTTTGTGAGGAGTCTCCACACTGATCTCTACAATGGTTGTACCAGTCTGCACTCTCACCAGCAGTGGAGAAGGGTTCCCTCTTACCCACATCTTCTCCAACATTTGTTCTTGGTTGATTTCTTTATGATAGCCATTCTTTGTGGAGTGAGATGGTATCTCAGTGTTGTTTTTATTTGCATTTCACGAATGGCTAGCGATGTGGAACATTTTTTCATATATTTGTTCACTTCTGTAATTTTATTCTCTGAGAAGTGTATATTCATCTCAGATGCCCATTTCTGGATTGGGTCTTTAAATTTGAGGGTCCTAATGTATCTTAGTTCTTTATACATTCTAGACAGCAGACCTTTGTCTGATTGCTTACTAGGTAAGATTTTTTTCGAAATTTGTGGGTTGTCTTTTCACTTTGTTGATAATTTCTTTTGATGTGCTTTTTTTTTTTTTCTTCTCAATAAGTGTTGGCCCCGGTTGTTAATTCTTTCAAGTGTTTCCCTTGCGAATACATGTTTATTCATGTACTCCTTGCCTACAGCTATGTCTTCAAGAGTTCCTCCTACTTTCTCTTCCAGGAGATTGAGTGTTTCTGTTTTAATGTTTAACTCTTTAATCCAATTTGACTTTAACTAGTACATGGTGGTAGACCTGTATCAAATTTTAGTTTTCAGCCTGTAGAAAGACAGTTTTTCCAGCAACATTTGTTAAAGAGGATGTCTTCCTTCCAGTAAGTGTGTTTGGACCCTTTGTCAAAGATCAGGTGAATAAGTATGTTTCTAGAGGCCTCTGCATCTTCCAAATGATTCCACTGATTCGCTGGTCTCTTTCATTGCCAATACCATGTAGATTTTATCACAGTAGCTTTGTAGTATAATTTCAAGTCAGAAATTGTGATGCATCCTGCCTTGTCTTTGTTGGTCAGGACTGCCTTTGCTATTCTAGATCTTTTCTGGTTCCAAATAAATTTTAGGAATCATTTCTCTAGGTCTGGAATGTATGCTGGTGGCAATTTGATAGGGATTACGTCAAATCTGTACAACAATTTTGGGAGTATGGCCATCTTAATGATGTTGATTCTTCCCATGTAGGCACATGAAATATCTTTTCATTTTCTGAAATCCTCTACCACCTCTTTTCTTAGGGTGCTATAATTTTCCATGAAAAGATCTTTGACTTCCTTGGTTGAGTGAATTCCCAGGTATTTCATTTTCCATGGTGCTATTGTAAAAGGTCCTGTTTCTATAGTTCCTTCTCAGTTTATTTGTTACATGTGTAGAGGAATGCTATTGAGCTTTGTATCCTGCTGTGCTACTCAATTTGTGTATCAATTCTAGCAGCTTCTTGGTTCAGTTTTTTTGGCCTTTCAGGTAAACTATCATGTGATCTGCAAATAATGATAATTTGTAAGTTCTTTACTTATTCTTATTCCTTTTATTTCTCCCCCTTGTCTATTGGCTGTAGCTAATGATTCCAAAATTATATAGGAGGGGTGACAGAAGACATCCTTGTCTTGTACCAGATCTAAAAGTAAAAGATTCCAGTTTTTCCCCTTTTAGAGTTATATTAGCTGTTGGTTTGTCACAGATGGCTTTTATGAAATTGAGGTAGAGGCCTTCTATTCCAATTTTCTGTAGGACTTTGAACATGAATGAGTGTTGGACTTTGTCAAAAGCATTTTCTGCATGAATTGAGATGATTATATGGTTTTTATATTTCAGTCTATTAATATAGTGTATTATATTTACAGATTATCAAATATTGAACCATCCTTGCATCCCTGGGATGAATCCCACCTGGTCATGGTGTATGATCTTCTTGATGATTTTCTGTACACTACTTGCGAGGATTTTATTGAGGATTTTTGCATCTATGTTCATGAGGGATATTGGCCTGTAGTTCTCTTTTTTGGTTATGTCTTTCCCTGGTTTTGGAATCAATATAATACTTGCCTCCAGAAATGATTTCGGGAGGACTTTTTCCTTTTCAACTTCATTGAAGAGTTTGAGGAGTGTAGCAATTATAAATTTCTTGTAGAATTCAGCTGTGAATCCATCAGATCCTGCACTTTTCTTTGGTGGTAGGCTTTTTATTGCATTTCATATTTTGTTGGCTGTTATTGGGTTATTGAGACTTGTTCTATAGTCTTGATTCAGTTTTGGTAATTTGTACCTTTCAAGGAATCTGTCCATTTCTGTGTCTTCTGTTCTGTGACCGTAAAGATTCTCGAAGTAGTTATTGATAATCTTATGAACTTCCACTGGGTCTGTGGTGATTTCATCCTTTTCATTCCTTGTTGCCTATATTTGAATTTTTTCTTTCCTCTTTTTGATGAGGTTAGCTAGGGGCTTTAGTCTTTCAAAGAACCATCTTTTTGATTCTCTGATTCTTTTAACTGTTTTCTTCATTTAAATTGAATTAATTTCTGCTCCAATCTTTGGGCTCTGCTTTTGGTTTGCTCTTCCTTTTCTACACGTCGGAGGTGCAACATGAGCTTGTTTCTTGTTCCCGATCTGTTTTCCTAATGTGTGAGTTCATACCTATGATTTTCCCTCTAAGAACTGCTTTCATCACATCCCATAAATTCCACTAAATTGTGGTTGAATTTTCATTGAATTGTAGATATTGTTCAATTTCTTGTTTAATTCATCTGTGATCCATTGATTCCTGAGTAGTGTATTGTTTAATCTCCATGTATTTAGTGGGTTTTCTGTTATCTTTTGTTGTTTAGTTCCAGTTTCATTGCACTGTGGTTGGATAATATGCATGGGATAATTTCTGTTTTCTTTCATATACTTAAGCATGACCTATGAACTTGTATGTGGTCTATTTTAGAAAATTACCCATGTGTAGCTGAAAAAAATGTGTATTCAGCTGTTGTTGGGTATAACACTCTGTATATGCCCACTAGGTCCAAGCTCTGGTTCAGTTTTGCTAATTCTTTGCTAGTTTTTTTGTCTGGTTGACCTACCTTTTTGAGATAAGGCTGTGTTAAGGTATCCTGTTAAGATTGTGGTCTTGAATATTAGATTTTTCATGTCCATTAAGTTTTATCTTATATAGTTGGGTGCTCCTCTGTTTTTTGCATAGATATTTATGAGTGCTACCTCTTCCTCTTTAATTCTTCCCCTAACCAATATGTAGTGGCCTTCTTTGTGTCATTTGATCAATCTTGCTGTGAAGTTGAAACTGTCTAATAACAGAATTGCTACCCCTGCTTTTTTGTGAGGTACTGGGGCATATAGTATTGTGTTCCATCCTTTGACTTTAAGCCTATGAATATCTTTTTGAGTTAAGTGTGTTTCTCATATACAGCATATTGCTGGATTTTGTTTCCTAATTCACTGTGTCAGTCTATTTCTCTTAATTGGTGAATTGAGTCCATTTACAATGATGGTTATAATTGAAATGTGCTGACATACGATTGTCATGTCATTTACCTGCTGTTGTTGACTCCTTTTTTTCCTGTTTAATTGTTTGCCCTAATAGGTGGGTTCCTTCTGTTCTTGTTCATGGAGTTCTGGTCATTGTGGTCCCTCTCTAGAACATCTTTCATTAGCTTGTGTAGGGATGGCTTTGTCATCATGAAATGCTTTAGTTGCTTTTTGTCATGGATGTATTTCACTTCTCCATCAAACTTGAAAGAGAATTTTTCAGGGTATAGTGGGCTGGAATTTGTTTTCATAGAGCAGTTGACGTACTGTGCTTCTTGTTCTACTTGCCTTCATGGTTTGTGAAGAGAAATTGGCCATAATTCTGATGGGTTTTCCTTTGAATATGATCTGCTTATTTTCTCTAGTTTCTTTCAGTATATTATTCTTGTGTTGGTTTTCTGGCATCTTGACTATTATGTGTCTTGGTGTGTTTTTAGTTGGGGTGATGTTATTTGGCTTTCTATATGCTTCAGTTACCTGAATATTAGATTGAGTCCTCATATTTGGGAAGTTTTCTGTGATTACTTCTGCCCATAATTTTTATATCATTTTTATTGACTCCTTCTTTGTCACTGATGCCTATTAGTCTCACATTATTCATCTTGGCATCATCTTGCAGGTGATAGATTATTTTTTCTTGAGTCCTAGTTGTTTTTAAGAGATCCTTTCTCACCTTTTCACTAGCTGCACCAGCGTCTTCAAGCTCTGAAACTCTGTCTTCACTTTCAATCAAACAGTTTTATAGACTCGTGATGGAGATTTTAAGTTCTTCTATATTTCTTTGACTCTGCTTCATGCGATGTATTTCTTACCTGTATTGTTCATTCAAGGATTCCATCATATTTCTCATCTCCTCTATTTTTTTTGTAATGTCTTCTTTAGAGGTAGCTGTTAATCCTTTTACTGAAGTTTTTGTTGTTGTTGTTGTTGTTGTTGTTGTTTTCCAAATTGGGTTTCCTCCATATATTTCTGGAATTGTCTACTGCAGATGCTGTGATTTCAGAGATTTTTTTATTTCAGAAATTGTTTCTGTTCTGAGTTCCCCTTTACCTTTCTATTGTTGTTTCATTGCTTGTACACTGTTAATTCAAACGTTTCAGCTTAACTAGTGTTCTCTGTGCTTGATCTGATTGGGCATTGTGTTTCCCCACACATGTTTCTAGATTTGATTCATTACTTCAGATACTATGTATTCAAAAGATTATTTTTTTATTTCAGGCATTAGTGCTGGTCTGAGTTCCTCTATTCCTTTCTGCTATTATTTCTTTGCTTGTGACTCTGTTAATTCATTCATTTCAGCTGAGCTAGTGTCCTCTGCACTTATCATGGCCTTGAGGCCTGAGATTGCATTTTGCTCCTTGTCTTTATCATTTTTTATAGCACTGTCCTTTGACTTTTGGTGTCGACCTTTGGTGCAGTTATAACCTTAGTGCGCAATGAGATTTGGTTGCCAATCTATTAAATTTCAGTTTGTCCAGTTATGCCTGGCCTGGATCTAGCTGTTGTGCTCAGTTTCTTTTTGCTGCAGCCCTTCTGGCACAACTGTGAGCCTGTTCTCCTCTGTTTTTCCCTTGCCCCAGGGAGCAACAGGGTGTGCCAATGCTCTTCCACACACTCACCGGGCTGTGCTGGGATGGATCGGGGACCAAAAGAGTCACAAAAGTTCTCACTCCCTAGGCAGTGCTTGGGTGCAGGGGCTCCAGGGAGCAACAGGGGTCACCGGGGTGCAGTAGAGATTCTCACTCATGCGGGTTTCTGAGCTTTGCTCTCTGAGTTTCTTGCCAGCAGCACGGAGAAGCTGGACGTTCTCCCACACACTCCCCAGGCTGGGCTGGGGTGGATCAGGCCTATTTCACCTTAGGAGTTCAGCTTGCTAATGTTGTAGAGTGTAATAAATGACTGTCTATCTAAGTGACCTCATTTTTTAATATATTTTTCTATTGCAATCCTTGTTTATCACCATGGGTACCATTAGTATTCAGGGATTCTGATAGTGTCAATAGTACTATGAATTTATTTGAGAACCATAACAAAACTGGAGTTTTGCATTTTCAACAGAGATAAGAACTCTCATTGAATTCAAACAAATTGAAGGGCTTTATATAACTACAAATTTTGTTTTGAGAAAAATTTAGTTATCTTAATTACATGATATGGAATTTAGTCACTTCTAAAGAATTTGGGGTTCTGGGGAGATGGCTCAGTGGAATAAGCACTTCCCTGGCAAACACAAAGGCCTCAGTTTAATCCCTGGTTCCTCCAAAAACAACAAAAAGAAGAGTAAGCTAAAGAATTTGGCAGGACTGCAGGGCATTGAGTTAGTTTTTATGAATGGGCTGGGGAAACACGTGGACTATTTATGCAAGTGGGATTAGCCTGAGTAGATGACCCTGCCTCCCGAAGCTTGGGATCTGCCTGTGTTTTTTCCAATTTAGAGGTCACAGTGTGGGAAAGGAAACAGAAGAGGCATCCAGAGAATTTGTCATTTGGAAGTCATTTTGACTTGCAGGACACAGATGTAAAAATCCTCTTGCTGCTGTGAAATTTCTAGAATGCTTTGTGCAATGATCTTCCCATTGTTCAGCCTGGTTCTGGTCCTCTCCTGAATCCCAGAGTTTGATTTCTGCTACAGACACTGCTGACATTAGCCACGCTGACCAAGGAGATATTCCAGCTTCCATTTCATTTCTGAATTCCTTCACAGTGAAACATTACACTGTCATGACAATGCTAAGATCTCTTGTTTCATTATTCTTGGACAGTTTTTAGGGTATATTATTTTTTTAAACCCAAAGCTATTTGTTACTTTTATTATATTGTCTCTTTCCTTCAAGAATATCACACATTCTTTTCACCAATGGCAAAATAACCCTTTCAGAGATTTCTCTGGGTCTTTTATCTTAGTCAACTTACAAACACAGAGGTGAACCAAATGTCAAATTCTGACTCAGTATGCTATGGTCTGAAGAGCACCAAATTGGATTTGGATCCTGGCTTTGCTTTCCGATGACCTTCAGCATGTAAAAGCCAGGCAAGGCATCACATATGGACTAGTGTCTGATTACTTACAGATCTTCCTCTAAATCTCTAAAATATGCATTCCTCTGATGAATCTAAGAACACATGTAGCATGATATTTAAAACAGCCTCTGAAAGAACTAATAATCTGCTAGGTATTTGTGGGTTGAAATTTTTTTTTGAAAACTTTATAATGGTAATCCCCTTATTCACTCTGGCAAGAGCATACATCAGATGGGGATCGAAGTTACTTTTTGTAGTTACCCAGATATTAAGAAATGTTTCAGAGTGACAGTTTCTGCAGTTGTGAAACAATGAGATAATGTCTCTTCTGCATAAATTGTAGTAAGATTAAACAAAGTAATGGAGGTATAAATGCCAGCCATGAGATCTGACACCATGGTCAGACAATAAATGACGGCGATTCTTACAATTATTACCACAAAGCTTTGGTCTGCATGTTAGCAGATTAAGCCAATGCTGAGAGGCAATTTCATGGAAACCTATATCCCAGAGTGTAAAAGTGCCACCCTGAAATGAAGAGTCTATTGCTGATTTCTTACTTGTACTAATAAACTCAGTCTGTTTCGTTCACTTAAATACCTCCCTGACACATTGGTCTTTTAACAAACCTATCATGTTTTATTTATACAGCCATTAATATGACAAATATTTAGCAATATTTATATTAGTTTATAAAACAAACTATTTTCTTTTGTATTCAAAAAGGAGAAAGGATACGGAGATCACTGCACTGTAGCAATGGGATTAGTGTGAGCTACTTATTTTAAACTAAAAAGTAGTAAAATCACATCAGCAATGATTGTCCAGATGAATTTATTTAAAATGTTTGTGTAATTTTAATAATAGTTCATCACATTTCTGTAGTTCAGTGAGATTAATGAAGCTCTGTTTCTAAAGTATTCATGGACCACCCTGCCACACTACTCCAAACCTGCTAATATCACTGACCTCACTTTATTACTAGATAAGATTATTTGCCCCAGCTGGGGATTATTTGACTTCCCCGTCTGAAGTCTCCTGGGCCTTTCCTGTGCACCTCTACAAGGTCAGGGCCAGCAGTAGCTCCCCACCCTTGCTCCCAAAGTTCAAGTCTTGGGTAACTTTCTGCAGCCAGCAGGGCTGGTTTGTGCCTCAGCACCCTCACACTATGCATTGCATCTGAAATGCCTCATCCTGCCATTATTGCGAGGCCAGCTTCTTTTTATTTACTGATGCTAAGCTACCTTGAACCTTTGGCAAAGTTGCCTCTGCCCCCTATTTTCACAACTATCACACTGTTGCTTTGGTGGGGTCCCAGAGAGTGCTTCTCCTAAGTGTGATGCTTCAACATGCTGAAATGGAACCTAGTTCTTTCTGGCCTCCCCCACCACTTGTTTTGGTTCTCTCAGCCCTCCAGGGATTGCCTAACTCAGCTGCTTTTTGATGACTGATTGATTGATTGATCACTGGGTGATTGTTTGATTTTTGAGACAGAGCCCACTACGTAGTGCAAGCTAGCTTTGAACTCTTGCCATTCCTCCTGTCTCAGCCTCCTGAGGCCTGCCCCACCACATTCGGTACAGATATTTCTTCATCAGCTCGTGTGGGACCTGTCAGAAAGAAAACAATTGCCTTCGATTGAGTCCTTGCAGGCTCATCAGCTGTCACAGAAAAGACTATAATGTGGCCGTACCTCGATGGCCTTTGTGAGACCATAACTTCTCTGTCTTTCAAGTTCCAAAGAAACCTTTCATGAGTTACTTTCTGGGTCCACTCCTCTTTCCTAACACTGTTTAGAATTCCTTGAAAATACCTACACTCTCAAGGTCCATCTGCCTTATGAAGAATGTATATATTTACCTGTGATAGTTAGTCTCACTTGTCATCTTGGTAGTGAAAGTTTTAGGAAATCACAATTCTAGATATCTGTGGGTGCTTCCAGAGATTACTGGATCATGAGGGTTCTAACTTCATCATCAGTAAATGAATCCACCAATGAGATCATAATTTGATGAGGTCACAGAAACAGAAGGTGGTGCCTGGCTGGAGACATATGGCAACACAACCTTGGGGACAGCAACTGACAACCTGCCACTTCCTCTCTTGCTTGTGCTCTGCTCTTCTCATACGAGCCCCACAACATTCTCCTGGCATGGCCTCACCTCTGGACAACAGTAATGGAAGCAGCCAACCATGGACTGCAGCTTCTGAAACTGTAAATGGAAGGTAAATATTTCTTTCTAATGGTTATGGATGCTAAGTATTTTCTCACAGCAACAAAGAGCTAACATAACATCTAACTCTCCCTGGGGTAGTGGGTGCTCACCTTTTTTGTGATTTTTTTCTATGCAATTTTAATGAAATTCTATTCTTTTCTCATAAACATTTTTGTTTCATTCTACTGAACCTTTAGAAGGCAACAGGGATGCTTGTCTTGTTTCTATATTTTTATTTTAATAACCTTTTATCATTATGTAAAAATGTCCATTTGTGTACTAATATATTAACTGTCTAATAGAATATAAACACCCAACACAAAAAGTTCTTACTTCTTCCTGGAACTATTGTTGTATAAGGAAGCAGCATAGAGAGATCACATGACTGAAGCAGAGTTTTCATTTTTGGTTTTGGAAAGGACCCACTATGTAATGCAGCTAGTTTTCAACTCTTGCCAATGTAGGGGTCACTATACAGAATATAGTTTAAATATTAGTTTTTTAATCCTATTTTGTATAAAATTGTAAGCCGGGCATGGTGGCACAGGCCTGTAATTCCAGCACTCGGGAGGCTGAGGCAGGAGGATTATTGTGAGTTTGAGACCAGCCTGAGCTACAAAGCGAGCTTAAGGCCAGCCTGAACTGCATAGTGACACCCTGTCTCAAAAAGACAAAAAATAAATAAATATATAAAAATAAAAAATAAAATTATATTACATGCTGTATAATTCATACACATAAAAATACTTAATCCCTTATCTTAAATATCTTAGTCTAGTTTTGTTTTTTTTTAATTTACTTATAAATATTTCATGATCAGAGGTATAGACTACCAGACAATAAAACCCAAGATTTCAGTAAATATGGATACAGTAATGTACCTTGGCAACCAAACTAGTGAATTCTGAGTTTGCAAAGAGAATATAAATAAATGTGCGACAAACATTTTTCTATAGTATCAACATTTGCATTTTGATTTCATTTCGTTTGATTATTGGTAATTGTTTTCCTTTTTAAATTAATTTTATTGAGAAAAAATTGCAATGAAACAGCTTCAAAACAGTTTGGTAGGAGAGTTACAACAATTAATACATTGCATATTGTTGTCTTCGTAGTGGTTATTCGTAGTATAAGATGCAGACATGATATCTTGTCCACAAACACTGTTGGTACAAATCTTTCTTCTCATTGAATTAAGAGAAATTAGCTGTATATCTATCCTAACTTTTTTGTATATACAGATACAAAATGCTCCTTCATGTATATCACCTTCTTTCTTTAGGTCTGAAAAGTGAAGCCATGTTAATATGCTGAGCTGTGGAAGGCTCAAGTCATCAGATGTGGGCATTGCCAATTCTGTGGTTAACCCACTACTATTGTGGACTACTGGACTATATTGGAATATTTTGCTGAATTCATGCACTTACAGTATTTGGATGGCAGTGGAATACCCATCTTTGACAAAACTAAAGATTTTTTTTCTTTATATAAATGTCATTCACAAGATTGTTCCAAAAGTGCTACATTCTATGTATTTATTTTGTAAATTAAAGTTATTTTAATAAACTCTCTTGACTAATTCTTAAGTTCCTCCAAGTCTATTTGAAATAACATAAGTTATGACATCAGTGATATTTCAAAATCACACTTATGGAGCAGGAAAGTAAAGTCATTAAAATAGTCATGAAGGTGGAAAAATTTTCACTTTTGGGGGGGACTCAAATGGTTTAGAGGATTTTGCCATACTACCTTTCAAAGCACAGTAATATATCATGAAAATTATTCTGACAAGACTTTTGGTCATAAGCATCACTCAAAGCTTTTCCATTAATTGTGCCATTTCTTCTTTAGCACCTCCTCTATGGGAACCCGGTGTCAAATCACCTAATAGGCTTACTTTGTATCTATATTTAAAATATCTGGAAAGAGCTTACATCCTTGAGAAGATAATCTAAAAAGGGAAGTTAACCATTATTCAGATAGATTTATTTACATAAATTACAAACCTAAAATCAATACTAACTGGTTTGCTAGAAGATAAAATCTTAAACATTGTAGTAGCCTTGAATTCATCTCATGGACAATTATTCTGTCATTATTTTCATTTCAGATAGCCAGTTTTCATAAAGCTAGAAAGTTCTTCAGCTCTGTCTTTACTCCCCCTTACCTATGACCTACCAAGGGAATAGAAACACAGTAAGTAGAACTCAGTGTCAGATCAAGTTGTACAAGTACATTTGTGATAAGAATAAAAGGATAAGAATATTTGAAGTAGAGCAGACTGAAAAGCAAAATGGATCTACTCTGGCTAAAGTTCCAGATCACAAGGTAAAAATAAGCTTATCACCTAAATTTCTAAGAAACTGTGATTAGAGAAATAATGTAAAATTTCCCAAAGGGGCAGTTTTAACTGCCATAGCAATGATCTCCCCTTTAGTTTTTTCATGAAAAGATTGAGATTAGTTGATAAGATGTTTTCCTATTGTTCTATCTCCTTGTCCCTTTCTTACAAGGTTACTCTAAGTTACTTTACAATGACAAATCAATCTATCATTTGTTCTTTTGTGTCTGCTTTTCAACAAAACTCTTCTGATCACCCCTTCAGAAAACTCATTCTATTTTATGGAATGAATTGTTAACTAGTTTTGAGAATCAAAAAAAAAAGCCAGTGAAGATATTTTAACTAATGCTTTATAATTTCGTTCTTTGACAGATCTGACTTTTGGAACTAATTAATAATTATAGTAAGGTTGCAGGATATAAAGATAATATATATTTCTTAATTCCTTTGCTATATGACATTCAAGAAATTGACATTAAAAACTCAGTATCATAAATGTCATTTCTAAAATGAGATATATGAATAAAGTTAACAAAATATGTGCCATATGATGATGAACAAAACTATTAAAATCTGATGAAAGAAATCAAGGAGCTAAGAAATGGATAATTGTTCATGCAAGTTGCTAATTAAGTAATCAAACTTCTGTGTTCTTTGAGATAAGAAAGAGGATGGACAAACTCAATAAGCCCAACACAAGTGAGGATGGCAATAAATCTGATCAAAAACTGGACTCTAAATTGCATTGTAAAGGACGGCTTCGCAGCATGGCCGCCGCCGCGGTGTTCCTAAGCTCGGAGAGCAGGGTCGGGAGCGTCCGGGATCTGCGGGTCCCGGCCCCGGTCACCACGGACAGCTTCTTTTTCGGCTGCGAGCTCTCCAGCCACACCTGCTCCTTCACCTTCCGAGTTGAGGAGGAGGACGACGCGGAGCACGTGCTGGCCCTGGCCATGCTCTGCCTGACCGAAAGAGCCAAGGACGAATGTAACGTGGTGGCCGGGAACCACGACCACCAGGTTCCCGTGGCCAACCTCAGGCTGTCTTGCCAACCCATGCTCAGTTTGGATGACTTACAGTTCCAGCCACCTGTAGCCTTCCGCCTGAAGTCGGGCTCTGGCCCGGTGCGGATCACGTCCTGGCACCAGATTGTTACTGTAAGCAACGACATTTCTGAAGAGGAGAAGGATGAAGAAGCAGCAGACTTGTGCTCCATCCTCCCCGCTAATAAAAGGGGGCCCAGGCCCTAGTCCTTTTTGGTTAGGGTGCTGCCTGCTACATGTTCCATGACCGGTGTTCCTGGCCACGTTTCAGGAATTGTAAATGTTTCTTCTCCACTGAAGAGGAGCGTTCTGGGGCGAGGGACTTGGCCCAGTGCTAGGGGAGAAGGCTGCCCTGATGCCCTGGTCCTCCCCTGCCCGGCTCCCCTCATCTATTCTTTGACTCTCCCTCCTCACTTGCCTGTGAATTAGAAGTATTTTGAAGCTAATAACTACACATTTTAAACACTTTTTATAGTTTCAGGTAAAATTTGAAATAAAGTGATGGGCTTTGTTTTGCTTTACAAAAAAATAAATAAATAAATAAATAAATTGAATTTCTATCATAAAAATCTTCATCCATGGGGGGGTGAGGTGGATAATGCATGTCTAAGTACATTTTGGAATATGCACAAACTCACTTTGGGACAGGAACCAACTCTATCTTGTCCAGAGACTCTGTACCACTTACAGAAAAAAGGAAGAGAGAGAAGGAAGGAAGGAAGGAAGGAAGGAAGGAAGGAAGGAAGGAAGGAAGGAAGGAAGGAAGGGAAGAAGCAAAGAAAGAAAGAAAGAAAGAAAGAAAGAAAGAAAGAAAGAAAGAAAGAAAGAAAGAAAGAAAGAAAGAAAGAAAAAGAAAGAAAGGAAAGAAAGAAAGAAAGAAAGAAAGAAAGAAAGAAAGAAAGAAAGAAAGAAAGAAAGAAAGAAGACTAATGGCACTCATTGGAGACCTCATAAAAATGGAAAGCCTCCATCATGTAAGGTGTTTCTGTTAATAACTAAGCTAATTAAGCTGTTGTGCCAGTGGAAACCTGGTTCTGCTAAATTTATGAAATAACTTTTCTGCTTGCTTTTGCTTGAGAACTAGTCTAGGTCTGAATTTCATCTCACATAAGGCTTATAGCACATTGTCTGGAAGCACCACTTTTGATCTATAGACTTAATGCAATTCCTGGTAAGTTGTTTCATGGGTATTGTCAAACTGATCATAAAGTTTACTTGGAAAAATAAAAGACCAAAATTTGTCAATGCAATACTGAATGAGGAGCACAAAGTTAGAGAGCTGATAATACCTGGCTTCAAAACTTAGCATAAAACCATGCTGAGCAAAATAGTGTAATGTTGGGGCCAGGGAGATAGCTCAGTAGAATAAAAACTTGCCTCGCAAGTACAAGGGCCTGAGTTCAATACCTGGTTCTGAAAAACAACAAATAGTGTAATATTGGTAAATAGATAGAAAAATATATCAATGTAACAATAAATTTCAGAAATGGGTACATGAAAGTACATGCTAGGAAAAAACATCTACCCCAAAATGTGCCTCACTGACAGAAAGATCATTTTGAGTTATTTTGAGAAATAGTATATCCAGGGGAGGCTCTGAAAGTAGAATCTGACAGATGCTGTCTGTAAGAGGAATGTACATTTGTGAAGAATATCTCCTGCTCCTGTATTGACAAGGGAAGGATTCCATTAAGTCATCAGATACTCTTAACAGGAAGACAGCACTAAGTTCTGCAAATATGTACTAACAAGAGATAAGAATTTGAGGAAAAAAAATGCAAGAGACTCAGGTGGCACATATGCTCAGTGGTTGCTAGGGCAGGGCATGGGGGTGGAAGGAAGGATAAATACATGGGGCCAGCAGGTTTCAGGATGCTGAAATTCTAGGTGCTGTAATAGTGTACATGTACCATTATGCCTTTCTCAAAGTCCAGAGAATGCACATACTGAGGAATGAATACTAATGAACACAGCAGATCTTAGATGACAGTGACGTGCCTGTATGGATTCATCAGTTATAGTAAATGGACTACCCTGCAGCTGGATATTGATAGTGGGGAAGTCTATGGAATAAGGAGGGTCAGAAACATGGGGAAACTAAATCCTTTCTGCTCTGTTTTGCTGTGAATCTCAAACTGCTCTTAAAAGCTGCCTATTTAATAGAAAATGGCAGTAGGAAACTGCATATAAATAATTTCAGTAGGCTATCCAAGATTATTCAGTATTAAGATTAAAGCTCAAGGTCAGTCACAAGAAATTATATTTTATTATTTCAAGCTTTATATGAATCACTCTTTCCTATATAACAACTATCAGATAGAATAATGAACAAAACACATGAAAATATTAAAAGCAGACTATTGTAGTCAATAAAGTTCTACAGCTAATATTCGAACTTCTTTAAACAAAAGGTAAATGAGAAAAAAAATAGCCACAACAGCTTTAACTGAAGCTTTCATTTATTTGTTTTAAATTTTGTTTGTTTATTTATTTATTTATTTATTTATTGTATTTTAGGAACGGGTCTACAAAGGTGTTCAAGGTCTCACTAGTAGATAGGACTCATAGTGATTTTCTTGTTTAGAGCTTCCCAAGAGTTTGGATTATAGGCATGCACCACCATGCCAGGTCTCAATTGCCATCTCATTGTGCCCCAGTGCCGGGGCTGGCACAGTAGGCCCAGGGATTGAACCCCCAACCCCTGCCCCCGCTTGCAGGTGCTTTAATGGGCTGAGCTATTTGGCCTGCCCTTGTTTATTTTTTTAAGACACTGTGTATCCCAAGCTAGCCATGAAAACTTACTCCCTGTGCAGCCCAAGCTGGTCTTGAAATTGTGACAATCCCTCATCTAGGTTTACCACCGTGTACCACTACAACTAGCTTCTACTTAACAAATATGTACCACCATGCCCAGCTCCAAGTTTTAAATGATGCAAGAATCCTCAAATTGGAAGTCTCAGAGACCTCAAAAGATACACTTGTATAGTAAGTCTAATGAAATAAAGGTGTGGTGGCGCATGTCTGTAATCCCAGCACTCGGGAGGCTGAGGCAGGAGGATTGTTGTGAGTTCGAGACCAGCCTGAGCTACAAAGTGAGCTGAAAGACAACCTGAACTGCATAGTGAGACCCTGTCTCAAAAAGACAAAAAAAAAAATAAATAAATTAAAAAAAAATAAAATAAAATAAAGGTGTCTTAGTTACTTTTTAATTGTTGCTGGGACAAATACCCGACATCCAAAATGAAGGAAGGAAAGGTTTATTTAGCTCAGTTACTGGATGGTTCAGTCCATATTCTGCTGGCTTCAAGGCAGACAACAGCAGTTCATGCTGCAGAAAACAAAGAAGAGCTGAGAAGGAGCAGCAGCTGTGGCGTTCATCAAGCCTCTTTCTTTCTTCTATGCTGATTTCCAGGACTGGCGCTCCAAGGCAAAGACCTGAGCTCCTCCAGAGTGGTATGGCTGCAAGGGTCAAGCTCCTTAGAAGACTGGGACTTCACGAAAGTGGGGCAGAGCGACAGGAAACCAGGCAGGATGGCAGGAAGCCTTTCTCAATTCCTGGGCCCTGCCCACCTCCAGGGCTGGGCCCCCCCACTGAGAACTTCCAGCCAAGTAGACACAATGTATCAATTAACACAAAAGGCATGGCTGTGATAATCCTATAACAAAGGGTCCGATCCAATGGGAATATATTGGGGAGGGCCCAACCAAAACATTTTTGCAGATTCTACTTGAATTTCCTTTTAGTCTTCTTTCCCTCTTTATATGAGGCAAGAACCCTCTGGCAAGAACATACAGAAATAAGATTAGGGTTAGGGAAAACCAGAAAACCATTTTGGCATGCCTTTGTGTCAAAGGTCCTGAAAACTTGGCTAAAAGATTGAACAAGATTTTTCCTAAAAAGAGAAGATAAACACAGAACCCAAAGTGATGTCAGACACATAATCCTGAGCATCGCAGATCAATCATAAAAGTGCAACTTGAAATCATTCACTTACGTGTGAGCGCAGCCAATCACACTTTGCTGTTTCCAAACTTTCATTATATCTGGCAAAAAGTCTAGCCTGAAGAAAATTTTTTGTAGAACAAAACATTTCCTAATGAGTTATTTGCATGAAAATGAATCAAGGTATTTTGGACACAAAAGTCTCTTTCCCCTTCTTTTCAGGCCGCTGCAAGCCTTGTCACAGGACCTCTCTCATTTCTGTCATCAGTAAATGTATCAATTCACTGACTTTTCTGCGTATCCTTGGGAAACCAATGACCTGGAAGCAAGTCCAATGGATTTGATATCCAGCAACAAGTTTTTTCTTTCAGGTAGACTAGAAAATTCTTTTATGTCTCTGATTCATGTAGAAACATGAGACGAGAGTGTGACCTTACTTCTCTGGCTTTCTCGGTTATTAAGGTGTCAGGTTTGGGAGGCATTTTCTTCTGATATCTGACAATATGGGGGCGGTATTGCCTTCTGCCATTTGGCACTCTGCCTTGGAGCCAGGTGAATGTGGACTGAAACCTCCACAAACTGTGAGCTGATTAAGGCTTTTTCTTCCTTAATTTTGGATGTCACATATTTTGTCCCAGCAATGAGAGAAAAGTAACCAAAACAGAATTTGCTACAACAGGGGTGGGGTCACTGATGTAACTAAACCTGATCATGTGGATTATAAACCTTTGGGAAATACTTATGGAAAGAAATAGAAAGGATTTAGAGATGTCACCTGTAAGAGAACAGCCTCAGCTGTGTGGGAGATTCTTGTCAGAGCTCAGACCAAAATGCTGATAGGAATCTTGCCTGTAAAGATCAGACTGGGAAGGTGTGGTCTGGGAAGAACGATTGCATTGCTTGTTGTACTCCAGATGATGCATGTCATGGCTTGGCAGAAAGTTTGTCTAAATTTTGCTCATGTCCGGAGACTGCCTGAGCCTGAGATTAAATGTGGCAGACTAATCTGGCAGAAGAAACTTCAAGCTGTTGAATGTTGAAGATGTAGCATGGCTCTTGTCAGGGGCTTTTAGTTATATTTATGTGAATAATCAAGGGCAAAGATCCCAGAAGGATGATTTAAAATGAGGTGAGTTTGTTCACAAAGGAAGTACTAATAAAGCCAAGCACTGCAAAAACTAGAGCTGAGAAGATCTGCATCACAAGAAGGAACAAGAGAATAGAAACGATGGCCTGAGAGCATCAAAATTTTATCACTGGGTCACTGAACGTGCTTTCAGGAGATGGGTCCTGGCCAGAGGAGGTGGGTCACTCTCTGTGTGATCTGAAAGGTTAAATCCTTATCACTGGTTCCTTCTCTCTCTCTCTCTCTCTCTATCTCTCTATCTCTATCTCTATCTCTATCTCTCTCCCTCTCTCTCTCCCTCTCTCTCTCTCTCTCTCTCTCTCTCCTTCCTGTCTACCACAACATGAGCAGCTATCCACCTCATGGCCTTCCTCAGAGATATTTCTGCCTTTTAGCTGACCAGCCATGCACTAAACTAACTAAATCTGTGGCCTAAAATAAGCCTTTCCCAGTTTCAGTCACAGGTATCAGATATTTTTGTCAAGTTTGCATGCAAGTGTCTAGTACACAGACTATAGGTTTCAAGGTAATCCTTTTCCTGAATGAATGACTATCTTGTAACTTATAATTACAATTTCAACACTACATTTCAAATTTTGTTAGCATCTGCATTCCTCAGTTGTCTACCTTCAGAAGTTCCTTTTTGCGTTCATGCTTATTTCTAAGGGTAACAGTCACTGCTGATGAACAACAAATATTTCTAGCATCCTGTCAGGCATATGATAGGATGAGCTTTGACTAACAAATATTGAAGATAACTGACAGACTTGAAGCATTTCTTCATTAATGCAAGGTGATTCTGTATTTTAACTGTCATATGAGTTAAACTTAGTGGTGATCCACAATGAACCATTGTAAAAAGCACAAACTAAATTTCATTGTTGCAGGCCACTAAGAAGTCAGTATCATTTGTTAGTATGGTACATCTTCACTGATACAACCCAGAAACTATATTAATTTCACTTATTCCATTTGGGGCATTTTTATGCCAGCATCCCTTTCTTCTATGTTTTGGTGCTGGAAATTAAACTTGCATTTGCCAACCAGGCTCTGTACCACTGAGGTACATTCCTAGCCCATTAGCATCATTTTACAAAAATAATGTCGAGTAGGAAATATTTATACAACAAAAAATTTCTGAGCAAGAACCCTTAACATAAAACTTCTAAATCATATGACATTCTCAGTAGTATAAATAGATTTGAAATGAATGTAAAGTATTGCCACAACTTAAAAGGTCATCATGTTGAAGAAAATAATTTTCCCTTAGAAATGCCTGATACTGTATACTTGAAAAGGCATTTTATTGCTGCAGAACAACAATGAGATTAGGTATTAAAATCAGTACATTTTACCCAGTTTGATGTCGGCCATGGTCAGACAGGCTAATATGCTCCTCTGCTTACGTATGCGGACCATGGTACTACCAGTTAGCATTTCCACATGTTTTCTACACATCAAAGTATTTGTAATTTGTTGCTTAAATTAAGATTTAGGCTAAATGTCATGGGCATTTTGCATTTGAGCAAAGTTCTCCCTAAAAGTTCTTCAGATGTCAAAGCTACTACAGCCCCTGGTTTGCTTCCTTTGGTCTGTGTGCTCTCCTCTTGCCAGTAATTTCCCTGATGACAGATCTCTTCCAGTTATTTACCCAGTGAAAATTGACCCTTCAAAACCATTATGACTGCTTTCACCCCATTTCCATTTCTGGCAATAAAACAATGAGTGAGTTTCATGGCAGTGCATCTTGCATTGCATTGTCTAACGTCAAATACGGAGCTTGGGGTTGGGGCATCGGTCATGGCTGCTAATGAACATTCCTAAGTGGCTGCTCCACCCTAGAACTTTCTCCCTCATTAGTTTTTTTTTTAATATTTTAATTTTATCATTTTGTCTTCAGAAGTTTCAAAATTTCATATTTATCAGTATTTTCCTTTCTTATTTTTATTTTTAAAAGAGAGTACAAGTTAGAATTAAAACAGAAAAATATTATAAGTGATACAGAATTTCACTTAAGAAAGTAATATGAATCTCACAGTATTTGTTGTAATACATAGTGCTGTCTTCCAACCAGTTATTCATATTACAAGATATATGCATGTAAAATTGGCAGAAGAAAGAAAAAATGTATAAGAAATGAAGAAGATAAAAAATACAAACAATTGAAAAATTTTAGGAACCTTAAACTTGATGTTTTGGGGACCTGGGAGATGGCTCAGTGGAATAAGCACTTCCCCGGCAAGCATGAGGGCCTGAGTTCAATCCCTGGTTCCACCAAGAAAAAAAAAAAAGAAAGAAAAAATCCCTCATTAGTTTTTGAAAATTTGGGGAGATAGGGAAGTTGTCAGTTTTTATATGAGGGACAAGAGATTTATTAGACAAGATCATAAATGCCAAATATCTTGCAGAACAAAATAATTAATTATACTGCCCCTGTAAAGCACAACCAAAGTGAAATCAAGCAACAAATAATAGGTCAAAATGAAATAACCTAAATATTTAAAGCTGGCTTACCCTACAAAAGCAATAATGAATACTTTATTCCTGGATTTCTGATTAGTAATCTATGATTCATCAAAATACATATTTTCTAGCTGGTATCAACTTTTTTGCCCTTGAAATATGAAAGCTTTGAAAAATCAGTGCACAGCCCCAGCTTTGCTTTTCTGCTCCTCCACACTAATGGCAGTATGTGTCAAGAGATGCCTACGAGCTGAGGGGGTAGCTCAGCCATCCAAACACCTGCCTGACAAGCACAAGGACCCAGGTTTGATCCCTGGTACCACATGCTGCACCAGCTCAGGAACCTGGGTACACCATGTCAGCCACTGAATCTAGGCATGGTAGCACAGGTAATCCCAGAGCTGGGGAGGTTGACATAGGAGGATCACTGCAAGTCCAAATTGCATAGAGAGACCCTATGTGAAATAACAAATAAACAAACAGATAGATAGATAGATAGATAGATAGATAGATAGATAGATAGATAGATAGATGAAATATGAAAAAGGTATGTTTAGGGTCTGCAGAATCCCTGAGGAGTCCTCAGACACACTGTGCCTATAACAGGAAATAGAAATTATTACTATCCCAGTAACTCACTGAGTGTACAAGGTGGTCTTAAATGCACTGGACCCTAGCCTACACTGACAAGCAGTTCTCCTTTCAGCAACATGGGCCACATTTCTTTATGTACCTATGATGTGTTAATTCTTGTCCCCCAAAATTTGTGTACTGAATTTCCAACCCCCATATGAAAACATTTGCAAACAAAGCTTCTAAAGAGATAATTTTGCCTAAGCAAGGTAAAAACAGTTGTGTATTTATCCAATATTACTGGTGTTCATAGAGTATGAGGGAAAACTTCAAAAAGAAATGTGAACACATGTATAAAAGACCATACCGGCATATCACATACAGTACCTTTCTATGACTTACAGAGAAAGATCTCAGGAAGTACCAAACCTGATAGTGCCTTGATCTTAGCCTTCTAACCTTTAAAAGCATGAAAAAAATGTGTGGCTCTCATCCAACCTCAGTGATCAGTTATGGAAATCTTCATAATTGAATAAGATTCTAGTTGTGCCTTCTTGAGAACTGTGCTCTTACATCCTGAGCTCAGGCTACCCTTGTATTGATACTGCCCCAAGCCCAGGTTCCAATCCGGCGTGCAGGACTCTTGCCTGCATGGGGAGGAGCTTTGGAGTTTCTTCTTAAATGAATGTGCACAACCCAATCTGTGCTAGAATGAAGTTCTTCCATGAACTGTGCCTGCATTTTAATCCACAGTGCAACTCACACCTAGTCTGAGGCTTTGGGCAAGTTATTTCCTTTGTACTCATTTTACTTATTTTTTTTTTAAGTAGTAGTAATTATCCCATAGTGTTATGGAGAAGGTGAAATTAATTCAGAAAAATATTACTTACTTTGGATAGAGCCTGATTTATTGTGAACACCTCCAGGAATATTAACTTTCATTACAATACCCTTTAGATTGGAAGGCTTACTTGCATGAGTTACCTGAATCCCAGAAGCCTGATGCACTGGTTGCTATTAAGCGAAGGGAGGTGAGGCACTCCCATGACCTTGCAAAGAAGCTCCTTACATAAAGTATTCTAGTTGCTCTACTTACTTTTATTCTAGTTGTGTACCTGACAAGTCTGATAAATCTTTTAAATTAAATGCCTCAGGTCAGCCAATGCCCCTTTCCTGTATTCTTCTGGAACAAGCAAATATATGAGCCCAGGACCCTAAGTAGGAGTATGGAGATTTAAGAATGCCTATCTTACCATTGCCTCTATGGCTTTGTGATGACAAGATTCCCATATGATTTACCCTTAATTCTATTAATTTATAAGGTGGTCTAAAGCTTTTTTGCCCCCTAAATAATAACTACAGACAAAATTTGTCAGTGAATTTACTCAAAATCAAATAAGTTGGAAGTACACAATTAGAAACAGTTAGAGGAGACAGAGCATACAATGTTTGGTAGCAAAATGGAACTTCGTAACAAGGAAATAAAGCCCAGAAATGTGTTCTATTTAACACTAAAGGAAATAGCTTCTATCAGCTAGAAGATCAGCTCCAATAACTTTAGGGATCCATTTGGCTTTATTAGGTCTGTTGCCATTGTGATGGGCTAAGAGCTTTTTGTGAAGGAAAGTAATTACTGTACCAGGGCCCTAGTCAAAGAAACGCAATTGTGTTTAAAAAATTTACTTGCTCAGCACAATTTAGGCTCTCTCTGCCTTTCTGTAAATTGGATCAATAGCTGGCAGATATATAGATCTCCATGATGGCCAGATTTTAAGTCTTCTCACTTAGATTCTACAATGACCCTCCAGTGAAAGAAAAACCACCGAGTAAAAACATTCTCAACAAAAGCTGCATTGATACTTCATCATTTCCACAAAGCAGTTGCTATTGTATCCTGGGGTTTTAGATGAAAAAGCGTTGGCATGAACATTGTCACATAGCTACTTTTGGCCTACCACTGCAATATGTGGTATATTTGAATTATATAATTTGAATTACATGACTCTTATTGCTGCCACATAAGTATGAAGTGGAAAATGCCCAAATCTCCTTCAGTAGGATGCATGAAAGTAAAAGGAAAGTAAAGACATCTGAACCATAGCGTAACAGTCAATTACCAAGCTGTATTTAGTGGAAGTTTTGAAAGATGCATATTTATTTCAGATCTCTCTGATGTGCTATTTACAGTTGGCACACATCAGTAATCTATCGAGTTGTACTGGAAACCACCAATGGTTTGAACAAGTGTTCAATTTTTATGAGTAATTTTTTCTCTTTTCTCTCAAAGTTCTCTGAAAAAATGCCCCCTGCTTGTAAAAGAAAGATATTGAAACCAGACAGATGGACCCAAGACTGCGACAATTTTCAGATGCAGAGTATACAAATCCTTTACCAAGTGTCACTTTGGAGAGTTTTATTTCTGACATTTTCTTTCTAGAAAGGTTGCTTCCTAAAGCAAGGCTCACCTGACATAACTCTTCTAAAGTTCTTTTCAGAAGCATAACCTTTTTCTCAGTGTTAGGAGATTTGTACAGACTTAAAGTCCTGAATTTCCTTCCAACCAATCTAGTAAATGCTACAGTAAAACCTTGCATTTGAAAAAATAATGTAAAACAAATTCAGTTTAACATAATCTGAAGATTTAACTCTGGTAATTCTGAGCTGGGGAATATAAGTTAAAAGTAAAATGATATCTTCTCTAATGTTCTGTGCCAGGGTTTGATTTGAGAAAAAAAAAAAGAAAAAGAAAAATCCATCTGGACTTAATAAAGATTTGTTCTTCCCAGGTTGCTAGAGTATATTGTTTCATTTCCATTTTTGAAGGGAGAGTGGATTTTTGGTGCTGTGAAAGTAAACAATTTACTTTCTTTTTATTGAGATCAGTCTTATTGATTCCATAAGTCTTCATTAAAAATAAATGAATAAGTGTTGCACATCTCCTCCTAGACACTGGGATATGGTAAGTTCCGGGCCAGAGAGAAACAAGATGTGCTCTCTCCCAGAAGAAATCTTGAATCCAACACACAGGATAGGGAACATTCCCTAGAGGGTGAGGACCTGGGTCAAATTCTGCAAAGAGGCAGCAATAACAAAAATGAAGGATGGCAGGAAGAACAGGCAAAATGAGATGTGAGTGACAGTCGAGCTGCTAGCGTCTGATAATGGTGCATGTCCATCTACTCTCTGTGCTTTCTCAGATGTCACACCAGCATCACTAGTCAGCAGCTCTGAATGCACAGGGTTCCATCTGCATTCCCCATCCTCGGACATAGCACCATACATGTTCAAACCAGCAAACATGAAGTTCAACTTGACTTCTCCCTCTTTTTGACTACAATACTTAAAAGAATAATTAAATGTTCTCTATCCTGTCCACTAGGTGTTGACTTAAGCTTTGACTACGCTGTCTCCAGTAATAGCTATTTAAATGACTTTTTCCAGCTTAATCTGGACAGCTTCTACAGCTGGTTTTCATTAAATAATTAACTACATTTTAAATTTAGCAATTATTAACAGTTTTCATAAGATCCGTACTAAGTGCCAGTTATACAATACACTTCCAAAGCGATTGTGTCTAATGGAAAAGCTAGAGGCATGAAGAAATAATTTTAATACTACTACTATTAAAGACACAGATTTAAAGAAAAAAAAACCCTTAAGAATCAAGGAGGGGTTGCTTTACATTAAAGCAAAATACATTAAAATCCTATGGTCAGAAACTAAGAATGAGAAGAAAGTACTGCTGGGAAATACAGAGAAAGCAGAACAAGCAAAGGCTGGATGTAGGACACAGGGAGCTGTAGTGCTGCTGAAATATACATTTGAATCTGAAAATGATGGGAACTTCCTGCTTCATTGATTCCTGGAATGTGAGTGTTTATTCCTCAGCACCTCCACGGAGTCAAATCCCATGCAAAATTTCTTCACAGATAGTCTCACAAGACAGAGATTCACTTTCATAGTACCTAAGAATGTCCATGGAGCCACTGAAATGCAATATTTCATCAAAGATAATATACAAAATGTATCCTTCCACACTATCATCATCACAGTAACCATATGAAGGAGTATAACATACATTTTCCTTTAACGGGGTCAGTAGGGGAGTATAGTCACTCCCACTGATGTATGACTGTCTATGAATTTTTTATGCCCACACTTTCTAATCTTGGTACTTAGAAGCGTAGCATTTATTTTCTGGCCAAAGGCGCTGTGCAAAGCAATGCATGACCTAAGCATTTTTGTACCATCATTTGGATATTGCAGAGTGTTCTTTTCATCTTCTACAACATTAGCATAACCCAAATCCAAATTTAGCTGTATAATGTGTTACTTAAAGGTGGAAAGGGAGTAGAGATGTTAAAAAAATGTCAGTGTGCAGATGAATGAAGCACAGGTATAATATTGCCATGTGTGTCACAGCTAAGAAATTTTCTGGGTGAACGGTGGTGGAGGATGAAGAAATAAAGAGTCAGAATGCAGAAAGCTGAAGTCAGGTGGAGCCTGCTCACATGGTAGGAGAAAAGAACTTCTCAGTCACCACAGAATGTTCACTTCTACACTGATGTCATGTGACCCCACCCCACCTCTGTGTGGCTACCAGTTTTTTGGGCTGCCTGGGGCACCTGACATTCTCCAGACTGGAGCAGCTTGTTCCTGCAGCGTGTCTGGAGCACTCTGGTTTCCAGACAGTCTTTCTCCAGTAACGCGTGTGTCACCGATTTCCAGCCTCAGTGCACCCCACAAGTGTCATTCTACCAGTGTCATTCGTTAATATTATATTGTAAGGACCTACAAATCAGTGCATTATCTAGAGTAAGGATAGCATATAACTGATCATCAAAAGAGAGCTCATGGCCTTTCTGGGGAAACAAGAAAAAATAAGGGAAAAATGGATAACCGTAAGTACATCAGTATGTGAGGCTTCATTCCATAGGGAAGATGAAAAGATATTAAAATAAGCAGCTCAGGTTATGAATAGCAGGCTGTATAAAGTTCATTCATAGTTAGAAATCTATGTTTTTGTCCCAATTTAGCAGTGTAGCACCTTGATAATACAAACAAGTTCTTTAAATGATTTGATGTGTGATTTCAGATAAATACCTACTATTTCAATTTCACTGAGCTTTGGAAGAGACCACGTAGAAATGGCTGTAATACTATAAAATAAAATGCAAAACAGTGTAAGGTGACTTTTGTGGAAAAACTATTTTGCACTAAGCACTTTGTATACTAAGCAACTTCCATGTGCTCTCTCTTCATTAACTTTCAGTTTGGTTCCTCTTACTACAATTACTTGAAATTCAATTAAATATGATTTATTTTTTAATTCATAAGGATTATCTGAGCAACAGTGTCATATCATGTGATGTTTACAGTGTTTCAGATTAAATCATGAACATGTCACACAGGTCCTTGTATCACGTAGAAACTATTATGAATAAATCAGTTTTACATTTAACAAAATTTTATTCCCATCATGCTACATAGGTTTGGAGAGGCAGTAGAGATGTGTATGACAGAGACATTCTTGAATGAAACAAAAATTTTTGATGCTACGACAATTGTTTACCCTTCAAAATATATCATAAGTGATAAAAAATTAGGTAAATTCTTAATCCTTAGTAACCAAGAGGCACAATGCAGAGCCTGGAAATTCTCAACAGGTATAGGAAATACAGTACAATAAACTTTCAAAATCTTATTAATAAGAAAGTATGTGTACAGACATATACAGTTAACTAACGTACAAAGGGAATGGATTCCAAGATTCTATAAGGAGAGCAGAAGCCTGAAATGTTCATGTCCCTCATATAAGTGATGTACTTCTGGGGCCGGGGAAATGGCTCAGTAGACTAAGTACTTCCCTGGAAAGCGCAAGGGCCTGAGTTCAATCTCCAGTCCTGCCAAAAAAAAAATAATAATAGTAATAAGATAAATACATGATGTACTGTTTGATGTACACCTCTTCCCATATGCTTTCCCTCATCTCCAGATTACCCTTAGCCAGAATATAATAACAGAAAGTTATTATGTTGCAATACTTAGGGAACAATAAGAAAAAAGTGAGCACATACATAGAACATTTATTGTTCTTGGGTGTATCCACAGATTTGAAACTCATAAATCAGAAAACCCAACTACATATATGCATGCAAAAAAAATATATATATACACACACACATAAATATATACATCGAGTTAACAAATACTAGAAAATAAATTAGCAAATGAAAATTTTTAGTATCTGAAAGATATGATCTAAATAGATACATTTGGATTGTTCTCTTCTGATGGTATATGATTTTTCTAAAGAGAAGCACACTGCTATATACCAAAATTATGCTTTTCTATGATTAAATAATATCAGTATTATTTAAAAATATGTATTAGTATACAAATTTTTCCTGTGTTATGATATATACATACTTGGAAAATTAGGATAACACATATTTATTATATCATCCTTTCTGTAGGTCAGAAGTCTGTTTATGGTCAAGCTGGATTCTTTCTCAGAGTCTCACAGTTCTAATCAAATTGTTCACCAAGAATGAGATCTCATAGTTTTGACTGGAGAATGATTCTCTTTCAAGATCATCTGACCTACATGATTTCAGTTCCTTAGGCATCAACTCCAACTGAGAACATCAATTTCTTGCTGGCTTCTGTCCAACAGAATAATATCTAGAATCTGACAGTTGCCACATAGACAATACCATTCTCTGCCAGCATAACTGCCTCCCTTGGAGGCAGCAAGAGACTCAAGTAAGAGAGTCACTGCAATATCATAACATAGGATAGACACATTTCTTAATGAAATACCTTCCACCAACATAGCCATTTTATGTATTTTTTTAAAGCAAGTAACAGATCCTCACCAGATATATGGAAATTAGACAAAGCTAGGGATAACAGAAGGTTAATATTACAAAGACTACCTTCAGATTCCCTCTCTTAAAATACATCAGAAAAGATATCCAAGGGAAAGACTAAACAATAGTGTGCAATGGGATGCTGTATGTTATGTTCGCTATCTGGAACCAGTTTCAACTCAGCTTGTAAGAAGACAAACTGGAACAGGAGTGGCGAGACTCTAAAACATTAACCCAACTATGTAATACGATGTTTCAATAGGCATAAAAATTTAAAGTTTCATATATACATGAAATTTTAAAAAAGAACGAAAAAATAGCAATAATAATGAAAAATGAATATAGAAATAATCATAGCAATCGGACAAATGTATTTCTGAGTAAATATTTGAATTTTTAAAAAATCAATATTGTATTAAAAAAATTTTTCATCAGTACTAATTCCTAAACTTTGCAAGAGTGTAATTAATGTCTGCTGCTTTTGAAAATCAAAAGAAACAAACTACAAAAATGTAAGATTTTAGGAATGTAGGAAAAATCAAATTGAATATGTGATTTCAAAAACCCTGTGGTTTGAGTTTCTAAAAACATAAATTCATCAAAATTATAATTAAGGAAAGAAAAAGATACTTTCTTATTTTTAAAGGAATTTTCCTTAAGGAATAGAGAGACATTAGGAATGAGGAAAAAAAAAAAAGTCATTACATTAAGAAAGTTTAAATGATTTATATGCAAATATTGTCTATAAAATAGAGCAATAAATTTAAATATTTTCAGAAAAAGGAATAATTAGCCAAAAGGCCGGTGGCACAGCTCAGCAGACTAATCGCTTGCTTAGGTAAGCGCAGGAGCCAGGGTTCCACCCCTGGTTCCACATGCCACGCCGGCCCTGCCTTCAGGTGCCCTGAGCCTGCGATGGACTCCGGGCACGGAGGCACGGGCCTGTACTCCCAGCACCAGGGAGGCAGAAATCAGGAGGATCACTACTGTGTTGCGCAGTGAGACTCTGCTCAAAAAGAAATAAAATTAAAATAATAATAATAATAACTAACTAGCAAAGTATAAATTATCAAAATTGATCTCCCAAAGGTAGAAAATCTGCAGAAAAACTATACAATACACACTGAAATTAATGAAACATTTTGCTATTTAGAGAGATTTTCTCAAATTCCTAAGAAAGCAATTCTTTAGTTTCTTGGGGTTTATCCTTTAATACCCAGTATTGAAAATGGAATGTTGCACTTGTCAGGCAGGTGCTGATGGCACCGAGCTATATCCTCAGCTCGAGGAATTCTGTCTAATGTTTTAAGTAACACTCTCCAGTGCTATAAGAAAGCACTAGATAGGCCCCAGAATATTGAAAACCTCTTCTTAAATTTAAAAATTAATGAAATCTTAATATCCAAATTAATCAAAATTAAAAGTTTAAAAATTGTACCATCATATTAAAAATTATTTCTAATCATTATTTATATAAATTTATTACATTATTACCAATTGATAATGCTATAGCATAAATACACCCAAGTCAAACTATTCAACAGTTGACAAAATCACTGTCAATAAATAAAGTATAACCTATTAAATCAATATATTAAAGAGAAAAATATAGAAATATGTAAAAATGCATTAGTATAATTTGGGATTTTAATTTTCAAAATGTTAAGGAAAACAGCAAGCAAAAGTGCTACTCAGAAAAAAATGGGACAGACTCTGGTAGAAGATTAAATATCATGTCTATTAAACTTAGAGACAAAATGAAGAAAAACAAATGCAAAATAAATAAATGAAAAAGCTCAAAATCACTGGTCATTCAAGAGATGCAAATTAAAACAATGCTAAGATACCATCTCATACTAGAGAGAATGGCTGTCATCAAGAAGTCAAGCAATGTCAAATGCTGGGGAGGCTGCTGGGAAAAAGGGGCCCTCCTCCCCTGCCAGTGGGAGTGCAGGCTGGTACAACCTGTGGAAATCAGTATGGAGATTCCTCAAAAAGCTCACATTTGAGTTCCCATTTAAGCTGCCTATTTCCTTCCTAGATATTTTTCCAAAAAGAACGAAAATTATCATACCACAACAATATACGCGAACCCATGTTTATAGCAAAGCAATTGTCATAGCTAAATCTTGGAAAAATCTCAGGTGCCCATCAACTGAGCAATGGATAAAAAAATGATATTTGTACCCAATGAAGTATTGTCCAGCTACAAAAAGGATAAATTTTGACTTTTGTATACAAATGGATGCAGCTAGAGACTATATTGATAAATGAAATAAATCAGATCCACACATGCCAACACTGTATTATCTCACTAGTGTGAGAACTTGAAAGAGTAACTAAAATTTAAAAGGTACAATAGATGCTATGAAAGGGAAAGAATGTATTCAATGGGAAGGAAAAGTTGGGGTGAGAAAAAGGACAAATGAAAGAAAGGGAAAAGATATATTTACGTATATATCCAGAATGGTTTGATTAATTGTACTGTCGATTTGTGAATAGACAATACAATTGGCTGATCAAAGGAGTATAAGAAAGAGTATTGTATAACAAGAAGATGCAGGAGCATCCTCCTTTTTTTCCTTATTCTTCTTTTGAATTTCTTTTTTTTTTTTAAATTTTGAATTTTAGTTTTATGTATTTGGTACAGGGTTTCACTCACTATGCAGCTCAAACGTGATCCTCATGTTTTCAGCCTTCCCCGCACTGAGATTACAGTCACGTGCCACCAGGCCTGGCCTCTGGGGCTGGATCAGCATGTCCAAGGGTGGGGCCCGCGTGGCAGGTGGTGCTGGCTATTGAACCCCAGTTGCTGCACTCGCCTAGGCAGGTGATTATTCCACTAAGCTATCTGGCCAGCTCTTCTTTTGAATTTCTTGCAACTTTTTGCTTATTGTTTTGTTTTGTTTTTTCTTTAAACAAATCTTAAACATTTATACCTGGTAACCAGAGCAACTAATTTGAAGATAGCATCATTTAATACAGAAACCATTGTTGAATTCCTATTACTTTGTTTAGTGAAATTTTGTAACGTTTTTAATGCTGTGTTTTTCTATCACTATTTTGTATTCT